>OZ025263.1:37512237-37572957 GCA_964019135.1 Arenicola marina | reverse complement strand
ATACACCAGCATTTGGGCCAGAGACCAGAGTATACCATACAAAGACCCCGATAGCCTGTCTAACCAGGCGGCAAGTTAAGCCTGCTGACCCCGTGTACCACATGCCTGGCCGCCGCCGTTAACCACTCTAACCGCGGGTGTAAGCACAACACGGTGTCGCCACCCCATTGTGCCTGGCGTCCCGGCGAACGTGCCCTACGCGCAGAGATTACTCTCAAGCGAGGAGTCGTAAAGGCGACAGAGCTACCGAAATCCAGCCCCCCAACCCCAACCCCAACCCCCAGCCGTCAAAGGGGGCACCGTGTGAATAGAAGGGTCTATGAAAGAGGCGCCAAGATAGGTTCTCTGCAGTTAAACAGATCGGAGAAACGTACCACGCATACAGCCAAGTCAACACTTCAGAAATATGAACTCTACAGCGCACAAGTGTTCAGGCTGGGAATTTGAGCAACATGATATTTGTTGTAATAAATACCCCTTGAGTACCCTAGCTCTCCACCCCTCAAACCCTCGGACCTCTACCCCTGGTCACTGAGCCAGAACCCCGTCCCTGAACCCCCGTCAGTGCGACTACCAGACGGTAGAGGAATGTGCAGTGACAATCAGGAAGGGGTAACCAGGGTAACATAGCCTGAGCGATGAACGTGTAACATGGACATTCTCACCCTTACCTTATGGTCGCCCAAAAATCGATTCCATGCACGACCCTCATGAGACACTGATATTATGCCAGCCACCCCAGCCGGCCGCGCCCCGCCGAGCCACCCCGCCCGCCACGCCCCGCCCGCCGTGAGAGCTACCCCGTCGGCCGCACTGAGCCCCGCCCCGCCACCCCGCCCGCCGCCGCGCCCCCGCCGCGCCCAGCCCCATCCACCATGTGCGCCCGCACCGTCTACTCGCCCACCCCCCCTCCCTCGCCCCCGTTAACAGCCCTTCCCCACCCAGACTGGGGTCATATTGCCACTATTAGTTGGCAGTCCCATTTCTCCCGCTGCCTGCCCATCTCTCCATTATCTGTTTCCGCGCCGGTGCCCGTCAGTCGTCGATAAATTCAACCAAATACGTCCTTCAATACGACCGCGGTTAAACCCCTGCCCAAGATCACACACCGCCCCCACCCCCCTATCCCAGGTCACACACTCTCCCCATCCTATCCTGGTCACACACCACCCCCATCCCAGGTCACACACCGTCTCCCTCCCTATACCAGGTCACACACCCTCCCCACTCCTATCCCAGGCCACACACCATCCCCATCCCAGGTCACACACCGTCTCCCTCCCTATACCAGGTCACACACCACTCCCATCCGGGTCACACACCCTCCCCACCCCTATCCCAGGTCACATACCCTCCCGCTCCCTATCCCAGGTCACACACCACCCCCATCCCTATCCCAGGTCACAAACCACCCCCATCCCTATCCCAGGTCACACACCACCCCCATCCCAGGTCACACACCGTCTCCCTCCCTATCCCAGGTCACACACCGTCTCCCTCCCTATACCAGGTCACACACCACCCCCATCCCGGGTCACACACCCTCCCCACCCCTATCCCAGGTCACACACACTCCCGCTCCCTATCCCAGGTCACACACCACCCCCATCCCTATCCAGGTCACACACCACCCCCATCCCAGGTCACACACCGTCTCCCTCCCTATCCCAGGTCACACACCGTCTCCCTCCCTATCCCAGGTCACACACTGTCCCCATCCCTATCCCAGGTCACACACCCTCCCCATCCCTATCCCAGGTCACACACCCTCCCCATCCCTATCCCAGGTCACACACCACCCCCATCCCCATCCCAGGTCACACACCCTCCCCCGCCCCTATCCCAGGTCACACACCCTCCCCATTCCTATCCCAGGTCACATACCACCCCCATCCCATCCCAGGTCACACACCGTCCCCATCTCTATCCCAGGTCACACACCCTCCCCATCCCTATCCCAGGTCACACACCCTCCCCATCCCTATCCCAGGTCACACACCCTCCCCATCCCTATCCCAGGTCACACACCACCCCCATCCCCATCCCAGGTCACACACCCTCCCCGCCCCTATCCCAGGTCACACACCCTCCCCATCCCTATCCCAGGTCACACACCCCTCCCCATCCCTATCCCAGGTCACACACCACCCCATCCCTATCCAGGTCACACACCCTCCCCATCCCTATCCCAGGTCACACACCCTCCCCATCCCTATCCCAGGTCACACACCACCCCCATCCCCATCCAGGTCACACACCCTCCCCGCCCCTATCCCAGGTCACACACCCTCCCCATCCCTATCCCAGGTCACACACCCTCCCCATCCCTATCCCAGGTCACACACCACCCCATCCCATCCCAGGTCACACACCGTCCCCATCCCTATCCCAGGTCACACACCGTCCCCATCCCTATCCCAGGTCACACACCACTCCCCTGTTCCAATCCAGATCAGCCCCGCGTGGACCAGCAAGACGACGTGCTGCAGCCTCGCGGATGTCACTCGAGTCTTGAACAGGTAACCGCTTGCCATTCCAGTCGTTAGCAGAACACCTGCTCTGTTCCTAATTGCGTTTCCGTGTCTGTCAATATAAGACGTAATTTCTGGGTCTTTACATTATTGATTGCTGGCCCGGGTGGAAGCCCCTCACTTCACCAACGTCAACACCGACTTAATATCGGTCCTTGACATCTCCCATTTCCTGGCGCCAAGGTCAAGTTCAGGACTAGGCCACTCCGTGAGCAGCCAGCGGCACGAAACAAACAACGATCGGAGCCACTGGTCCTGGTCCCGCACCCAGTTACTGGCACCAGACAGCCACTGTCCTGGTCCCGCACCCACAGTTACTGGCACCAGGCAGCCACTGTTCTGGTCCCACACCCACAGTTACTGGCACCAGGCAGCCACTGTCCTGGTCCCACACCCACAGTTACTGGCACCAGGCAGCCACTGTCCTGGTCCCACACCCCAAGTGACTGGCACCAGGCAGCCACTGTCCTGGTCCCACACCCACAGTTACTGGCACCAGGCAGCCACTGTCCTGGTCCCACACCCACAGTTACTGGCACCAGACAGCCACTGGCCCTGGTCCCACACCCCAAGTTACTGGCACCAGGTAGCCACTGGTCCTGGTCCCGCACCCACCGTTACTGGCACCGGGCAGCCACTGGTCCTGGTCCCGCACCCACAGTTACTGGCACCGGGCAGCCACCGGTCCTAGAGACCACACCCCAAGTTACTGGCACCGGACAGCCACAGCCACCGGTCCTAGAGACCACCTCCAAGTTACTGGCACCGGGCGGCCACTGTCCCTGGTCCCGCACCCCAAGTTACTGGCACCGGGCAGCCACTGTCCCTGGTCCCGCACCACAAGTTACTGGCACCGGGCAGCCACTGGCCCTGGTCCCACACCCCAAATTACTGGCACCGGGCAGCCACTGGCCCTGGTCCCGCACCCCAAGTTACTGGCACCGGACAGCCACCGGTCCTAGAGACCACACCTCAAGTTACTGGCACCGGGCAGCCACTGGCCCTGGTCCCGCACCCCAAGTTACTGGCACCGGGCAGCCACCGGTCCTAGAGACCACACCTCAAGTTACTGGCACCGGGCAGCCACTGGCCCTGGTCCCGCACCCCAAGTTACTGGCACCGGACAGCCACCGGTCCTAGAGACCACCGTACATTGCATTGACATTTCACCGCCAGTCTTGTTGAATTAGTCCCTCAGTATAATGACCCATTGAGGTTAAACACACTCTGACTACAGCGCCACGCTCTCCGCAAGCCACCACCACCCTCACCCCAAGCCCCCTCCTCGGAAACCGGTCCCCCAGTCGACCGTGTATCTGAGACTGTAAGACCAATTACACGCCCTATGTACCCCCCCCCCGCCACCGATAGCCCTGCTGGTCGCCCCCCCCCCCCCCCACCCAACTCTCTGACCGAGACCATGCCCGGTGTGGACACCGCCTGGCTTCCACCATCCGTCATCATTTGTCCCGGTAACTGTCGACGTCCTCAGGGACCAATGTTATTTCAGCCAATTACAAGGCAGATCTCTATCTGCTGCGGGATTTGTGTTTCTACGTCCTTCTAGACATTCTTTCATTTCCGTCTTCATACGTTCTGCCTCCTTCTCACCGCCATCGAATACCCACCAACGGCATATGCCTTACATCTAGCCTCCCGTAGCGACCAGACATCCAGCCTCCCGTAGCGACCAGACATCCAGCCTCCCGTAGCGACCAGACATCCAGCCTCCCGTAGCGACCAGACATCCAGCCTCCCGTAGCGACCAGACATCCAGCCTCCCGTAGCGACCAGACATCTAGCCTCCCGTAGCGACCAGACATCCAGCCTCCCGTAGCGACCAGACATCCAGCCTTTCGTAGCGACCAGACATCCAGCCTCCCGTAGCGACCAGACATCCAGCCTCCCGTAGCGACCAGACATCCAGCCTCCCGTAGCGACCAGACATCCAGCCTCCCGTAGCGACCAGACATCCAGCCTCCCGTAGCGACCAGACATCCAGCCTCCCGTAGCGACCAGACATCCAGCCTCCCGTAGCGACCAGACATCCAGCCTCCCGTAGCGACCAGACATCCAGCCTTTCGTAGCGACCAGACATCCAGCCTTCCGTAGCGACCAGACATCCAGCCTCCCGTAGCGACCAGACATTCAGCCTCCCGTAGCGACCAGACATCCAGCCTTCCGTAGCGACCAGACATCCAGCCTCCCGTAGCGACCAGACATCCAGCCTCCCGTAGCGACCAGACATCCAGCCTTCCGTAGCGACCAGACATCCAGCCTCCCGTAGCGACCAGACATCCAGCCTCCCGTAGCGACCAGACATCCAGCCTCCCGTAGCGACCAGACATCCAGCCTCCCGTAGCGACCAGACATCCAGCCTTCCGTAGCGACCAGACATCCAGCCTCCCGTAGCGACGAGACATCTAGCCTCCCGTAGCGACCAGACATCTAGCCTCCCGTAGCGACCAGACATCTAGCCTCCCGTAGCGACCAGACATCCAGCCTCCCGTAGCGACCAGACATCCAGCCTCCCGTAGCGACCAGACATCCAGCCTCCCGTAGCGACCAGACATCTAGCCTCCCGTAGCGACTAGACATCCAGCCTCCCGTAGCGACCAGACATCCAGCCTTCCGTAGCGACCAGACATCCAGCCTCCCGTAGCGACCAGACATCTAGCCTCCCGTAGCGACCAGACATCCAGCCTCCCGTAGCGACCAGACATCCAGCCTCCCGTAGCGACCAGACATCCAGCCTTTCGTAGCGACCAGACATCCAGCCTCCCGTAGCGACCAGACATCCAGCCTCCCGTAGCGACCAGACATCCAGCCTCCCGTAGCGACCAGACATCCAGCCTCCCGTAGCGACCAGACATCCAGCCTCCCGTAGCGACCAGACATCCAGCCTCCCGTAGCGACCAGACATCCAGCCTCCCGTAGCGACCAGACATCCAGCCTTTCGTAGCGACCAGACATCCAGCCTTCCGTAGCGACCAGACATCCAGCCTCCCGTAGCGACCAGACATTCAGCCTCCCGTAGCGACGAGACATCTAGCCTCCCGTAGCGACCAGACATCTAGCCTCCCGTAGCGACCAGACATCTAGCCTCCCGTAGCGACCAGACATCCAGCCTCCCGTAGCGACCAGACATCCAGCCTCCCGTAGCGACCAGACATCCAGCCTCCCGTAGCGACCAGACATCTAGCCTCCCGTAGCGACTAGACATCCAGCCTCCCGTAGCGACCAGACATCCAGCCTTCCGTAGCGACCAGACATCCAGCCTCCCGTAGCGACCAGACATCCAGCCTTCCGTAGCGACCAGACATCCAGCCTCCCGTAGCGACCAGACATCCAGCCTTCCGTAGCGACCAGACATCCAGCCTCCCGTAGCGACCAGACATCCAGCCTCCCGTAGCGACCAGACATCCAGCCTTTCGTAGCGACCAGACATCCAGCCTTCCGTAGCGACCAGACATCCAGCCTCCCGTAGCGACCAGACATTCAGCCTCCCGTAGCGACGAGACATCTAGCCTCCCGTAGCGACCAGACATCTAGCCTCCCGTAGCGACCAGACATCTAGCCTCCCGTAGCGACCAGACATCCAGCCTCCCGTAGCGACCAGACATCCAGCCTCCCGTAGCGACCAGACATCCAGCCTCCCGTAGCGACCAGACATCTAGCCTCCCGTAGCGACTAGACATCCAGCCTCCCGTAGCGACCAGACATCCAGCCTTCCGTAGCGACCAGACATCCAGCCTCCCGTAGCGACCAGACATCCAGCCTTCCGTAGCGACCAGACATCCAGCCTCCCGTAGCGACCAGACATCCAGCCTCCCGTAGCGACCAGACATCCAGCCTCCCGTAGCGACGAGCCTTCGACATAAGACTTCGCGTGGACTAAGTATCGTGATAGGTGGCCGTCGAGTCACAGCGGACCAAGGTGTTATTTGACACCGCACTCCCACGCCCCGGCCAGTGATTTGCAGATGAGACTGGTGTCGCCAACTGTCTCAATATTGATACTGAGGGGCTGCTGTACAAGACACACATTGGGTGCAGGCAAGGGAAGGGGAGGGATAGAGAAGGGCGACAGCGGAGGGTTACGCTGTCGGCCAGACTGCTCTATAGGAGGGGTGTTAGGCAGCGCTCGGGCCTGACCCCCACAGGGGTGTTGGGCAGCGCTCGGACCTGGCCCACACAGGGGTGTTGGGCAGCGCTCGGGCCTTGCCCACACAGGGGTGTTAGGCAGCGCTCGGGCCTGGCCCACACAGGGGTGTTAGGCAGCGCTCGGGCCTGGCCCACACAGGGGTGTTGGGCAGCGCTCGGGCTTGGCCGGCCCACACAGGGGTGTTGGGCAGCGCTCGGGCTTGGCCGGCCCACACAGGGGTGTTGGGCAGCGCTCGGGCCTGGCCCACACGGGTGTGTTGGGCAGCGCTCGGGCCTGACCCACACAGGGGTGTTGGGCACCGCTCGGGCTTGGCCCACACAGGGGTGTTGGGCAGCGCTCGGGCCTGACCCCCACAGGGGTGTTGGGCAGCGCTCGGACCTGGCCCACACAGGGGTGTTGGGCAGCGCTCGGGCCTTGCCCACACAGGGGTGTTAGGCAGCGCTCGGGCCTGGCCCACACAGGGGTGTTAGGCAGCGCTCGGGCCTGGCCCACACAGGGGTGTTGGGCAGCGCTCGGGCTTGGCCGGCCCACACAGGGGTGTTGGGCAGCGCTCGGGCCTGGCCCACACGGGTGTGTTGGGCAGCGCTCGGGCCTGACCCACACAGGGGTGTTGGGCACCGCTCGGGCTTGGCCCACACAGGGGTGTTGGGCAGCGCTCGGGCTTGGCCGGCCCACACAGGGGTGTTGGGCAGCGCTCGGGCTTGGCCCACACAGGCGTGTTGGGCAGCGCTCGGGCTTGGCCCACACAGGCGTGTTGGGCAGCGCTCGGGCTTGGCCGGCCCACACAGGCGTGTTGGACAGCGCTCGGGCCTGGCCCACACGGGTGTGTTGGGCAGCGCTCGGGCCTGGCCCACACAGGCGTGTTGGGCAGCGCTCGGGCCTGACCCACACAGGCGTGTTGGGCAGCGCTCGGGCTTGGCCCACACGGGTGTGTTGGGCAGCGCTCGGGCCTGACCCACACAGGGGTGTTAGGCAGCGCTCGGGCTTGGCCCACACAGGGGTGTTGGGCAGCGCTCGGGCCTGGCCCACACGGGTGTGTTGGGCAGCGCTCGGGCCTGACCCACACAGGGGTGTTGGGCAGCGCTCGGGCTTGGCCCACACAGGGGTGTTGGGCAGCGCTCGGGCTTGGCCGGCCCACACAGGGGTGTTGGGCAGCGCTCGGGCTTGGCCCACACAGGGGTGTTGGGCAGCGCTCGGGCTTGGCCGGCCCACACAGGGGTGTTGGGCAGCGCTCGGGCTTGGCCCACACAGGAGTGTTGGGCAGCGCTCGGGCTTGGCCCACACGGGTGTGTTGGGCAGCGCTCGGGCCTGACCCACACAGGAGTGTTGGGCAGCGCTCGGGCTTGGCCGGCCCACACAGGAGTGTTGGGCAGCGCTCGGGCTTGGCCCACACGGGTGTGTTGGGCAGCGCTCGGGCCTGACCCACACAGGCGTGTTGGGCAGCGCTCGGGCTTGGCCCACACAGGCGTGTTGGGCAGCGCTCGGGCTTGGCCCACACAGGGGTGTTGGGCAGCGCTCGGGCCTGACCCACACAGGCGTGTTGGGCAGAGCTCGGGCTTGGCCTACACAGGGGTGTTGGGCAGCGCTCGGGCTTGGCCGGCCCACACAGGGGTGTTGGGCAGCGCTCGGGCCTGACCCACACAGTCGTGTTGGGCAGCGCTCGGGCTTGGCCGGCCCACACAGGCGTGTTGGGCAGCGCTCCGGCTTGGCCCACACAGGGGTGTTGGGCAGCGCTCGAGGTTGGCCCACACAGGCGTGTTGGGCAGCGCTCGGGCTTGGCCCACACAGGCGTGTTGGGCAGCGCTCGAGGTTGGCCGGCCCACACAGGCGTGTTGGGCAGCGCTCCGGCTTGGCCCACACAGGGGTGTTGGGCAGCGCTCGAGGTTGGCCCACACAGGCGTGTTGGGCAGCGCTCCGGCTTGGCCCACACAGGGGTGTTGGGCAGCGCTCGGGCCTGACCCACACAGGAATGTTGGGCAGCGCTCGGGCCTGACCCACACAGGCGTGTTGGGCAGCGCTCGGGCCTGACCCACACAGGCGTGTTTTCGCAGCGCTCGGGGCTGACCCGCACAGGCGTGTTGGGCAGCGCTCGGGCCTGACCCACACAGACACAACGTGAAGCCGCATCCCACAGGAAGCCAGCAAGTCGTTCATAAATAACATCTATTGGTCTGGAATTATCGTGCAAATAGTGACCCCACGCGACAGGTTTGAAGGGAGGTGATGTGTACCTAAGAGGCTGATCACCGCCTGGGACCAAGTGGGGGGGGGGGTGCGGCGGGGGCGGGGGCAATACCGCCTCGTGGCTCGAGGGGAGGGGGGGCTGGTCAATCCGTGGGTTGTCATAAAGCGGGTGGTGAGGAGTATCTTTCTGCCAACACAATACTAGACTACAGCAGAGTGCTTAGCTCTCACCACACACCCGTAACGGCAATACTACAGCCACAGACATAGCTCTCACCACAGCCGTAACGGCAATACTACAGCCATTGACATAGCTCTCACCACAGCCGTAACGGCAATACTACAGCCACAGACATAGCTCTCACCACAGCCGTAACGGCAATACTACAGCCATTGACATAGCTCTCTCCACAGTCGTAACGGCAATACTACAGCCATTGACATAGCTCTCACCACACACCCGTAACGGCAATACTACAGTCACAGACACAGCTCTCACCACAGCCGTAACGGCAATACTACAGCCATTGACATAGCTCTCACCACAGCCGTAACGGCAATACTACAGCCACAGACATAGCTCTCACCACACACCCGTAACGGCAATACTACAGTCACAGACATAGCTCTCACCACAGCCGTAACGGCAATACTACAGCCGGAGACATAGCTCTCACCACAGCCGTAACGGCAATACTACAGCCACTGACATAGCTTTCACCACACCCGTAACGGCAATACTACAGCCACAGACATAGCTCTCACCACACACCCGTAACGGCAATACTACAGTCACAGACATAGCTCTCACCACAGCCGTAACGGCAATACTACAGCCACAGACATAGCTCTCACCACACACCCGTAACGGCAACACTACAGCCACAGACATAGCTCTCACCACATCCGTAACGGCAATACTACAGCCGGAGACATAGCTCTCACCACAGCCGTAACGGCAATACTACAGCCACAGACATAGCTCTCACCACAGCCGTAACGGCAATACTACAGCCACTGACATAGCTCTCACCACACCCGTAACGGCAATACTAGCCACAGACATAGCTCTCACCACAGCCGTAACGGCAATACTACAGTCACAGACATAGCTCTCACCACAGCCGTAACGGCAATACTACAGCCACAGACATAGCTCTCACCACAGCCGTAACGGCAATACTACAGTCACAGACATAGCTCTCACCACAGCCGTAACGGCAATACTACAGTCACAGACATAGCTCTCACCACAGCCGTAACGGCAATACTACAGCCGGAGACATAGCTCTCACCACAGCCGTAACGGCAATACTACAGCCACAGACATAGCTCTCACCACAGCCGTAACGGCAATACTACAGTCACAGACATATCTCTCACCACACACCCGTAACGGCAATACTACAGCCACAGACAGCTCTCTCCACACACCCGTAACGGCAATACTACAGTCACAGACATAGCTCTCACCACAGCCGTAACGGCAATACTACAGTCACAGACATAGCTCTCACCACAGCCGTAACGGCAATACTACAGCCACAGACATAGCTCTCACCACACACCCGTAACGGCAATACTACAGTCACAGACATAGCTCTCACCACATCCGTAACGGCAATACTACAGTCACAGACATAGCTCTCACCACAGCCGTAACGGCAATACTACAGCCACTGACATAGCTCTCACCACACCCGTAACGGCAATACTACAGCCACAGACATAGCTCTCACCACACCCGTAACGGCAATACTATAGCCATTGACATAGCTCTCACCACAGCCGTAACGGCAATACTACAGCCACAGACATAGCTCTCACCACACACCCGTAACGGCAATACTACAGCCACAGACATAGCTCTCACCACAGCCGTAACGGCAATACTACAGTCACAGACATAGCTCTCGCCACAGCCGTAACGGCAATACTACAGCCACAGACATAGCTCTCACCACAGCCGTAACGGCAATACTATAGTCACAGACATAGCTCTCGCCACAGCCGTAACGGAAATACTACAGTCACAGACATAGCTCTCACCACAGCCGTAACGGCAATACTATAGTCACAGACATAGCTCTCGCCACAGCCGTGACGGCAATACTACAGCCACTGACATAGCTCTCACCACAGCCGTAACGGCAATACTACAGCCACAGACATAGCTCTCACCACACCCGTAACGGCAATACTGTAGCCACAGACATAGCTCTCACCACAGCCGTAACGGCAATACTATAGCCACAGACATAGCTCTCACCACACACCCGTAACGGCAATACTACAGTCACAGACATAGCTCTCACCACAGCCGTAACGGCAATACTACAGTCACAGACATAGCTCTCACCACACACCCGTAACGGCAATACTACAGCCACAGACATAGCTCTCACCACACAGCCGTAACGGCAATACTACAGTCACAGACATAGCTCTCACCACAGCCGTAACGGCAATACTACAGCCACAGACATAGCTCTCACCACACACCCGTAACGGCAATACTACAGCCACAGACATAGCTCTCACCACAGCCGTAACGGCAATACTACAGTCACAGACATAGCTCTCGCCACAGCCGTAACGGCAATACTACAGCCACAGACATAGCTCTCACCACAGCCGTAACGGCAATACTACAGCCATTGACAT
The DNA here is from genome assembly GCA_964019135.1 of Arenicola marina. Taxonomy (NCBI): domain Eukaryota; kingdom Metazoa; phylum Annelida; class Polychaeta; family Arenicolidae; genus Arenicola; species Arenicola marina. The sequence continues at coordinate 37,561,413 of OZ025263.1, read as the reverse complement.
AGCTCTCACCACAGCCGTAACGGCAATACTACAGCCACAGACATAGCTCTCACCACAGCCGTAACGGCAATACTATAGTCACAGACATAGCTCTCGCCACAGCCGTAACGGCAATACTACAGTCACAGACATAGCTCTCACCACAGCCGTAACGGCAATACTATAGTCACAGACATAGCTCTCGCCACAGCCGTGACGGCAATACTACAGCCACAGACATGCCGACGTGCCAGTGGGCGATGTTAAGTTTTCCAGAATTGTGTTCTATGCACATCGTCCAGGGTGGGAGTCTTGCCCTATTTGGTCAGTAATTGTTCGGCTATACATTTGGTTATTTGCTAAAGACATCTGATGATGTGACCAGCTCCTGCACCCATACTGGACAGCCGTAAGTGGCGATAGGCCTGATCATACTATTAAAGAGAGATAGATGGACCTGTGGCTCGAGTAGGTTACAAGAGAACAGTGCGCTTCTTACATTAAACATAGCCTTCGATGCCTTTTGGGCCAGCACCTTCATCTATAGCGAGTTTCAGTGATCCTGACTTTGTAAACACACATATCAACAGCCAACCTACACAACGACCGCCCTGTCTAACCCATTGAAATCCACAGGCGAGCGGGCGGACTGGGCATGGGGGACCTTACCTGAGTGGGCGGGGCTGAATCAACTGCATGCGTGACTCCCGGGCCCGTCAGCCCCACCCACCTCATGGCCGCCAAACACCAACATTTCACAACCAGGTTGAGTAGAGTTTCGGCCTCAATGTTATAAAATGGCGCTGGCCGGTCGGCGTCAATGGCATAGAATGGCGCTGGCCGGTCGGCCTCAATGGTATAGAATGGCGCTGGGCGGTCGGCCTCAATGGTATAGAATGGCGCTGGCCGGTCGGCGTCAATGGTATAGAATGGCGCTGGCCGGTCGGCGTCAATGGCATAGAATGGCGCTGGCCGGTCGGCGTCAATGGTATAGAATGGCGCTGGCCGGTCGGCCTCAATGGTATAGAATGGCGCTGGCCGGTCGGCGTCAATGGTATAGAATGGCGCTGGCCGGTCGGCCTCAATGGTATAGAATGGCGCTGGCCGGTCGGCGTCAATGGTATAGAATGGCGCTGGCCGGTCGGCCTCAATGGTATAGAATGGCGCTGGCCGGTCGGCGTCAATGGTATAGAATGGCGCTGGCCGGTCGGCCTCAATGGTATAGAATGGCGCTGGCCGGTCGGCGTCAATGGTATAGAATGGCGCTGGCCGGTCGGCCTCAATGGTATAGAATGGCGCTGGCCGGTTAGCGTCAATGGTATAGAATGGCGCTGGCCGCTCGGCGTCAATGGTATAGAATGGCGCTGGCCGGTCGGCCTCAATGGTATAGAATGGCGCTGGCCGCTCGGCGTCAATGGTATAGAATGGCGCTGGCCGGTCGGCCTCAATGGTATAGAATGGCGCTGGCCGGTCGGCCTCAATGGCATAGAATGGCGCTGGCCGGTCGGCGTCAATGGTATAGAATGGCGCTGGCCGGTCGGCCTCAATGGTATAGAATGGCGCTGGCCGGTCGGCGTCAATGGTATAGAATGGCGCTGGCCGGTCGGCCTCAATGGTATAGAATGGCGCTGGCCCGTCGGCGTCAATGGTATAGAATGGCGCTGGCCGGTCGGCCTCAATGGTATAGAATGGCGCTGGCCGGTCGGCGTCAATGGTATAGAATGGCGCTGGCCGGTCAGCGTCAATGGTATAGAATGGCGCTGGCCGGTTGGCGTCAATGGTATAATGGCGCTGGCCAGTTGGCCTCAATGGTATAGAATGGCGCTGGCCGGTTGGCGTCAATGGTATAGAATGGCGCTGGCCGGTCGGCCTCAATGGTATAGAATGGCGCTGGCCGGACGGCGTCAATGGTATAGAATGGCGCTGGCCGGTCGGCGTCAATGGTATAGAATGGCGCTGGCAGGTTGGCCTCAATGGTATAGAATGGCGCTGGCCGGTTGGCGTCAATGGTATAATGGCGCTGGCCAGTTGGCCTCAATGGTATAGAATGGCGCTGGCCGGTTGGCGTCAATGGTATAGAATGGCGCTGGCCGGTTGGCGTCAATGGTATAATGGCGCTGGCCAGTTGGCCTCAATGGTATAGAATGGCGCTGGCCGGTTGGCGTCAATGGTATAGAATGGCGCTGGCCGGTCGGCCTCAATGGTATAGAATGGCGCTGGCCGGTCGGCGTCAATGGTATAGAATGGCGCTGGCCGGTCGGCGTCAATGATATAGAATGATGCTGGACGGTCGGCGTCAATGGTCTAGAATGGCGCTGGTCGGTCGGCGTCAATGGTATAGAATGGCGCTGGCCGGTCGGCGTCAATGATATAGAATGGCGCTGGTCGGTCGGCGTCAATGGTATAGAATGGCGCTGGACGATCGGCGTCAATGGTATAGAATGGCGCTGGCCGGTCGGCGTCAATGGTATAATGGCGCTGGCCAGTTGGCCTCAATGGTATAGAATGGCGCTGGCCGGTCGGCGTCAATGGTATGTGGTGATACATGTCACTGTGGGAGCAGAACGATCACAGAATGCTATCTTGCAGGTCGGAGGTCGTCGGAAGGCCGGGTGGCTCAGTGCCCACAATGCTCTCTCCAGCTTAAGGCTAAGGTGAGGGGTGGGGTGAGGGGTGGGGTGGGGTGAGGGCCGGGGTGAGGGTCGGGGTGAGGGGTGAGGTGAGGGGTGGTGCGAGGGCTGGGTAGAGGGCAGTGGACTGGGGTGGTGAGGCGGAGCGGAGCTGGGGCGGTGAGTGGATGCGGGCCTAGGGAGGGACAGTGAGGGGGTGAGTGGCTGGGGGGTGAGTGGCTGGGGGGGTGAGAGACTGGGCGGGCGGTGATTGGCCCGCGAGGCGCCGCCGTCCACCAGTGCTTGCCAGAGCCACACACCTCGTGACGACGGCAGGCCAGCCACACAGAAGCCTGCGCCCGACTCACGGTGGCTAGGCAGGTGTGTGCCAGGCAGTCAGCTAGTCAGCCCGCCAGCCCGTCAGCCCGCCCGACTCGGGCCCACCACCGACCAATGCCCGCGGCAGTAGCGGAATACACTGTGACCGTCACATGAGTGAGGACACCAGAGCGGCACTGTCACACCGGTCCAGACTCCAGGGGGTATACCGTGGCTTGTGCCCCATCCGGATCCCCAGTCCGCTATCAGTGCCAGCGGGTTGACACAGAGACAGAGGGGGGAGCCCGCTGTGTGCCGACACGGAGCCAGCTGGGGGCGACGGGCCCGGCCCGGTCAGCTAGCGGAATACTACTCTGTCCACCTTACAGGATTACTACCCTCAGCTCGGATAACATCGAGTAGTACCACGTAAGTAATAGTGTGGGTGCAGGGAGAGGTCAGCCACCCGCCTTGTCACCCCGGCCTGGCGTGGCGCCTCCACCCGACATGTCACCCCCACACGCCATGTCACCCCCACCCGCCATGTCACCCCCACCCGACATGTCACCCCCACCCGCCATGTCACTCCCATCCCCATGTCACTCCCATCCCCATGTGACCCCCACCCCCCATGCCACCCCCAGCCGCCATGTCACCCTCACCTACCATGCCACCCCCACCCGCCATGTCACCCCCACCCGCCATACCACCCCCACCCGCCATGTCTCCCCCACCCGCCATGTCACCCCCACCCGCCATATCACCCCCACCCCCCATGTCACCCCCACCCCCCATGTCACCCCCACCCCCCATGTCACCCCCACCCGACATGTCACCCCCACCCGCCATGTCTCCCCCACCCGCCATGTCACTCCCACCCGCCATGTCACCCCGACCCGCCATGTCACCCCCACCCGCCATGTCACCCCCACCCACCATGTCACCCCACCCGCCATGTCACCCCCACCCACCATGTCACCCTCACCTACCATGCCACCCCCACCCGCCATGTCATCCCCACCCGCCATGTCACCCCCACCCACCATGTCACCCCACGCGCCATGTCACCCCCACCCACCATGTCACCCCCACCCGCCATGTCACCCCCATCCGCCATGTCACTCCCACCCGCCATGTCACCCCCACCCGCCATGTCACCCCCACCCGCCATGTCATCCCCACCCACCATGTCACCCCACCCGCCATGTCACCCCCACCCACCATGTCACCCTCACCTACCATGCCACCCCCACCCGCCATGTCATCCCCACCCGCCATGTCTCCCCCACCCGCCATGTCACCCCCACCCGCCATGTCACCCCCACCCGCCATGTCTCCCCCACCCGCCATGTCACCCCCACCCGCCATGTCACCCCCACCCGCCATGTCACCCCCACCCGCCATGTCACCTCCTTCGTGTGTATGGGGGGGCTGTATTTTGTGTGGGGGAGGGGGCTGTACGGTGTGGGGACTGTACCGCGTGGGGGCTGTACCGTGTGGGGGGGGGGGACTGTACCGTGTGGGGGGCTCTTTGTTGTTGCCATATGTGTACAGTGCGACAGATGATATGTGTACAGTGCGACAGATGATATGTGTACGGTGCGACAGATGATATGTGTACAGTGCGACAGATGATATGTGTACGGTGCGACAGATGATATGTGTACGGTGCGACAGATGATATGTGTACAGTGCGACAGATGATATGTGTACGGTGCGGCAGATGATATGTGTACGGTGCGATAGATGATATGTGTACGGTGCGGCAGATGATATGTGTACGGTGCGACAGGTGATATGTGTACGGTGCGACAGATGATATGTGTACGGTGCGGCAGATGATATGTGTACGGTGCGACAGATGATATGTGTACGGTGCGACAGATGATATGTGTACGGTGCGGCAGATGATATGTGTACGGTGCGACAGATGATATGTGTACGGTGCGGCAGATGATATATGTACAGTGCGACAGATGATATGTGTACGGTGCGACAGATGATATGTGTACGGTGCGACAGATCATCTGATATCGTACACGACAGATGACAGGCCTAGTAGGGTTGGCTTAGCCTAGCTGGCCTAGAAGGGCTGGCCCAGCAGGGCTGGCCCAGCAGGGATGGCCTAGCCTAGCTGGCCTAGCAAGGCTAGCCTAGCAGGGATGGTCTAGCCTAGCTGGCCTAGCCTAGCTGGCCTAGCAGGGCTGGTCCAGCAGGGATGGCCTAGCCTAGCTGGCCTAGCAGGGCTGGCCTAGCAGGGATGGCCTAGCCTAGCTGGCCTAGTAGGGATGGTCTAACCTAGCTGGCCTAGCAGGGATGGCCCAGCAGGGATGGCCTAGCCTATCTGGCCTAGTAGGGCTGGCCTAGCAGGGGTGGCCTAGCCTAGCTGGCCTAGCAGGGCTGGCCTAGCAGCGATGGCCTAGCCTAGCTGGCCTAGTAGGGATGGCCTAGCCTGGCTGGCCCAGCGGGGTGACCACAAGGGCTGACATAGCCTGGCTGGCCCAGCGAGGTGACCACAAGGGCTGGCCTAGCCTGGCTGGCCCAGCGGGGTGACCACAAGGGCTGACCTAGCCTGGCTGGCCCAGCGAGGTGACCACAAGGGCTGACCTAGCCTGGCTGGCCCAGCGAGGTGACCACAAGGGCTGGCCTAGCCTGGCCGACCCAGCGGGGTGACCTCAAGTGCCGACAGTAAAAGAGGTCACCTCCATTTGTGTGTGTGCTGGGCGGCGGGGGGGGGCGGTTACAGCGGTGGTCTGCCACCATGGTAGCAGCACGCGGTGCTTACTGCTCAGTGCGTGTGGGGAGGGGGGGGTGGGGAGGGGGGGGGGATAAGTCGTAGCCAGTCGGGCCGTGTCACACGTTAGGTCACCCCTCCCCACTCGAGCGACACTGAGTTGCCGCACGTCGCTCAGACAGCTGTCGCCTCCAGGGTCATACATCGATACCTCCCCCGTGGCTACTCGTGTCAAACTCATTTCGAGTTTTCATCCCGGTTCCCAACACGAGCGGCCCACGCCTGGACGGTGTGGGGGAGGGGGGGGGGCGGTGGAGATGGAAGCGCGGGCGGGATGGCGGATGGGACCATCTACTGGGGCAGGGGCATCTGTCTGCCCAGTGCCCTTGGGATGAGAAAGACCCCGTTGGGGGAACAGGCAGCACACTGTCGTATCACCAGGCTGGGCCCGGTGGAACACATACAGTGCAGGGTCATATCACAAGGCTGGGCCCGGTGGCACACATACAGTGCAGGGTCATATCACAAGGCTGGGCCCGGTGGAACACATACAGTGCAGGGTCATATCACAAGGCTGGGCCCGGTGGAACACATACAGTGCAGGGTCATATCACAAGGCTGGGTCCGGTGGAACACATACAGTGCAGGGTCATATCACAAGGCTGGGCCCGGTGGAACACATACAGTGCAGGGTCATATCACAAGGCTGGGCCCGGTGGAACACATACAGTGCAGGGTCATATCACAAGGCTGGGCCCGGTGGATCACAGAGTACAGGGTCATATCACAAGGCTGGGCCCAGTGGAACACATAGTACAGGGTCATATCACAAGGCTGGGCCCGGTGGAACACAGAGTACAGGGTCATATCACAAGGCTGGGCCCGGTGGAACACATAGTACAGGGTCATATCACAAGGCTGGGCCCGGTTGAACACAAAGTACAGGGTCATATCACAAGGCTGGGCCCGGTGGAACACATAGTGCAGGGTGATATCACAAGGCTGGGCCCGGTGGAACACAGAGTACAGGGTCATATCACAAGGCTGGGCCCGGTGGAACACAGAGTACAGGGTCATATCACAAGGCTGGGCCCGGTGGAACACAGAGTACAGGGTCATATCACAAGGCTGGGCCCGGTGGAACACATAGTGCAGGGTCATATCACAAGGCTGGGCCCGGTGGAACACTAGTACAGGGTCATATCACAAGGCTGGGCCCGGTGGAACACAGAGTACAGGGTCATATCACAAGGCTGGGCCCGGTGGAACACAGAGTACAGGGTCATATCACAAGGCTGGGCCCGGTGGAACACATAGTGCAGGGTCATATCACAAGGCTGGGCCCGGTTGAACACAAAGTACAGGGTCATATCACAAGGCTGGGCCCGGTGGAACACATAGTGCAGGGTGATATCACAAGGCTGGGCCCGGTGGAACACAGAGTACAGGGTCATATCACAAGGCTGGGCCCGGTGGAACACAGAGTACAGGGTCATATCACAAGGCTGGGCCCGGTGGAACACAGAGTACAGGGTCATATCACAAGGCTGGGCCCGGTGGAACACATAGTGCAGGGTCATATCACAAGGCTGGGCCCGGTGGAACACTAGTACAGGGTCATATCACAAGGCTGGGCCCGGTGGAACACAGAGTACAGGGTCATATCACAAGGCTGGGCCCGGTGGAACACAGAGTACAGGGTCATATCACAAGGCTGGGCCCGGTGGAACACATAGTGCAGGGTCATATCACAAGGCTGGGCCCGGTGGAACAGAGTACAGGGTCATATCACAAGGCTGGGCCCGGTGGAACAGAGTACAGGGTCATATCACAAGGCTGGGCCCGGTGGAACACAGAGTACAGGGTCATATCACAAGGCTGGGCCCGGTGGAACCCACGAGGGTGCGATCAGGTGACGGGAGTTGGCGTCAGAGCCTGCAGACATCGTCTCATCTTCTTATTGCACCGGTGATCAGAGGGAAGAATCCTGGCGCCCGAGGGAAATACCCAGGTACAAACAAAACGGATGTTTTATTGCAAGCCTAGAGGCAAATAATGTGGTACCCTGCGCCCCGCCATGAGCAGGAACATCTTGGTATTGATGCCGACGCTGTCAAGACTGGCTCCAAAGACTGGCTCTCGGGGATCAGGCGGGGTCTGGTCAACGGGTCTGATACCGCACCCGGTCTGTGTGAGACGTCACGGGTCTATGATACAGCACACGGTCTGTGTGAGACGTCACGGGTCTATGATACAGCACACGGTTTGTATGAGACGTCAAAGGTCTATGATATAGCACCCTGTCTGTGTGAGACGTCAAGGGTCTATAATACAGCACAGGGTCTGCGTGAGACGTCAAGGGTCTATAATACAGCACCCTGTCTGTGTGAGACGTCAAGGATCTATGATACAGCACACGGTCTGTGTGAGACGTCAAGGGTCTATGATATAGCACGATCTGTATGAGACGTCAAGGGTCTATAATACAGCACAGGGTCTGTATGAGACGTCAAGGGTCTATGATACAGCACACGGTCTGTGTGAGACGTCAAGGATCTATGATACAGCACACGGTCTGTGTGAGACGTCAAGGGTCTATGATACAGCACACGGTCTGTGTGAGACGTCAAGGGTCTCTGATATAGCACGATCTGTATGAGACGTCAAGGGTCTATAATACAGCACATGGTCTGTATGAGACGTCAAGGGTCTATGATACAGCACACGGTCTGTGTGAGACGTCAAGGATCTATGATACAGCACACGGTCTGTGTGAGACGTCAAGGGTCTATAATACAGGACAGGGTCTGTGTGAGACGTCAAGGGTCTATAATACAGGACAGGGTCTGTGTGAGACGTCAATAGTTAATGATATAGCACCCGGTCTGTGTGAGACGTCAAGGGCCTATAATACAGGACAGGGTCTGTGTGAGACGTCAAGGGCCTACGATACAGCACAAGGTCTGAGTTCTACACAACATGTATCCATCAAACTTTTTTTCTACAGCCGTTTTATGACGCTTTGCGGTTTTAGTAATAAAGCAATTTGCAGTTGAACACCGTGCCGCCTCTTGTGTGCGCGCCAGACGCATAGGGCCATCAAAGAAAACAAGCCCTTCAAGAAGGCCAATACACCCTTTACCTCAAGTGGCTAACTTACCAACAATTTACCCAGCCCAACTCCCATCTTCTTCCTGTCTGTGATAACCCACTGCTGCCTGTCTGTGATAACCCACTGCTGCCTGTCTGTGATAACCCACTGCTGCCTGTCTGTGATAACCCACTGCTGCCTATCTGTGATAACCCACTGCTGCCTATCTGTGATAACCCACTGCTGCCTATCTGTGATAACCCACTGCTGCCTGTCTGTGATAACCCACTGCTGCCTGTCTGTGATAACCCACTGCTGCCTGTCTGTGATAACCCACTGCTGCCTGTCTGTGATAACCCACTGCTGCCTCTCTGTGATAAACCACTGCTGCCTGTCTGTGATAACCCACTGCTGCCTGTCTGTGATAACCCACTGCTGCCTGTCTGTGATAACCCACTGCTGCCTATCTGTGATAAACCACTGCCGCCTGTCTGTGATAAACCACTGCTGCCTATCTGTGATAACCCACTGCTGCCTATCTGTGATAACCCACTGCTGCATGTCTGTGATAACCCACTGCTGCCTATCTGTGATAACCCACTGCTGCCTATCTGTGATAACCCACTGCTGCATGTCTGTGATAACCCACTGCTGCATGTCTGTGATAACCCACTGCCGCCTGTCTGTGATAACCCACTGCTGCCTGTCTGTGATAACCCACTGCTGCCTGTCTGTGATAACCCACTGCTGCCTGTCTGTGATAACCCACTGCTGCCTCTCTGTGATAAACCACTGCTGCCTGTCTGTGATAACCCACTGCTGCCTGTCTGTGATAACCCACTGCTGCCTGTCTGTGATAACCCACTGCTGCCTGTCTGTGATAACCCACTGCTGCCTGTCTGTGATAAACCACTGCTGCCTATCTGTGATAACCCACTGCTGCCTGTCTGTGATAACCCACTGCTGCCTGTCTGTGATAAACCACTGCTGCCTATCTGTGATAACCCACTGCTGCCTGTCTGTGATAACCCACTGCTGCCTGTCTGTGATAACCCACTGCTGCCTCTCTGTGATAAACCACTGCTGCCTGTCTGTGATAACCCACTGCTGCCTATCTGTGATAAACCACTGCTGCCTGTCTGTGATAACCCACTGCTGCCTGTCTGTGATAACCCACTGCTGCCTCTCTGTGATAAACCACTGCTGCCTGTCTGTGATAACCCACTGCTGCATGTCTGTGATAACCCACTGCTGCCTGTCTGTGATAACCCACTGCTGCCTATCTGTGATAACCCACTGCTGCCTATCTGTGATAACCCACTGCTGCCTGTCTGTGATAACCCACTGCTGCCTGTCTGTGATAACCCACTGCTGCCTGTCTGTGATAACCCACTGCTGCCTATCTGTGATAAACCACTGCTGCATGTCTGTGATAACCCACGGCTGCCTATCTGTGATAACCCACTGCTGCCTGTCTGTGATAATCCACTCCTGGTGCCACGCCCACCGGTTGAGCGCCCACCCGGGGGTACGGCGCACAGCGCAGTGTGGACCAACAACAAGCACTGTTGCCATAACATGTTGGCTGATGTGTCCGTCGGCGAAGGGTTTAACGAGTGCATGATGTGCACCGTGCTCTGCGTCAAACCCTGCTCACCGCCAAGGGCGGCTCACAGCCATACATACCGCCCAACGTTATCACCACCGGTCTGACCTGGCAATGGAAGACCCGGTGTTAACATGACCGGTCTGACCTGGCAATGGAAGACCCGGTGTTAACACCACCGGTCTGAGCTGGCAATGGAAGACCCGGTGTTAACATGACCGGTCTGACCTGGCAATGGAAGACCCGGTGTTAACACCACTGGTCTGAGCTGGCAATGGAAGACCCGGTGTTAACACGACCGGTCTGACCTGGCAATGGAAGACCCGGTGTTAACACGACCGGTCTGACCTAGTAACGAAAGACCCGGTGTTAACACGACGGATCTGACCTGGCTATGGAAGACCCGGTGTTAACACGACCGGTCTGACCTGGCAATGGAAACCCGGTGTTAACACGACCGGTCTGACCTGGCAATGGAAGACCCGGTGTTAACATGACCGGTCTGACCTGGCAATGGAAGACCCGGTGTTAACACGACGGATCTGACCTGGCTATGGAAGACCCGGTGTTAACACGACCGGTCTGACCTGGCAATGGAAGACCCGGTGTTAACACGACCGGTCTGACCTGGCAATGGAAGACCCGGTGTTAACACGACCGGTCTGACCTGGCTATGGAAGACCCGGTGTTAACACGACCGGTCTGACCTGGCTATGGAAGACCCGGTGTTAACACGACCGGTCTGACCTGGCAATGGAAGACCCGGTGTTAACATGACCGGTCTGAGCTGGCAATGGAAGACCCGGTGTTAACACGACCGGTCTGACCTGGCAATGGAAGACCCGGTGTTAACACGACCGGTCTGACCTGGCTATGGAAGACCCGGTGTTAACACGACCGGTCTGACCTGGCAATGGAAGACCCGGTGTTAACACGACCGGTCTGACCTGGCTATGGAAGACCCGGTGTTAACACGACCGGTCTGACCTGGCAATGGAAGACCCGGTGTTAACACGACCGGTCTGACCTGGCAATGGAAGACCCGGTGTTAACATGACCGGTCTGAGCTGGCAATGGAAGACCCGGTGTTAACACGACCGGTCTGACCTGGCTATGGAAGACCCGGTGTTAACACGACCGGTCTGACCTGGCTATGGAAGACCCGGTGTTAACACGACCGGTCTGACCTGGCAATGACTCTGGCCTAGTGTTATCAATGGTGTTATCAGAAGTTTTATCAATAGTGTTATCAATCATAGACAGGAGTTGATCACAAAACATGGCAGACGTAGAATATGACAGAAGACTAGGGAGCGGCTGGCGCTGTGCAAGCGGAGGGTACTGGCGCGAGTGGTGGGCAGCGGTATCCGGTATGAATCAGATGGGACCAGACGATCGGTGACTTCCCCAGACACCAAACCCTTCATCCAACAATGCCGGAAAAATCAATTGTTCTTATTGCTATGATGTGGGATATCGGGACTATCGCATCTCGCTCCGGTACCCTGGGGGCGGGAGGGAAGGGGAAGCGGGTGAGGGGGGGGGGACAAGATTAGCATACCACGTGAGGGCCGCACGTGTGGGTGAGGGCGGGGGCTTGAAGGCGCCTCTCTCGAGCGGCACTTTTTAAACAAAGGCAATCGATGTACCGTCGAGTCCTGCCCCCCCCCCCCCCCCAACCCCACGTGTGCCTCTGGCCCTCACTGCTCCCTGTGCCTCCCTGTCCCTCACTGCCCCGCCGCCTCTCTGGCCCTCAATGCTCCCCCTATCTCTCTGGCCCTCAATGCTCCCCCTACCTCTCTGGCCCTCACACTGCTCCCCCTATCTCTCTGGCCCTCACACTGCTCCCCCTATCTCGCTGGCCCTCACACTCCTCCCCTACCTCTCTGGCCCTCACACTGCTCCCCCTACCTCTCTGGCCCTCACACTCCTCCCCTACCTCTCTGGCCCTCACACTGCTCCCCCTATCTCTCTGGCCCTCACACTGCTCCCCCTATCTCGCTGGCCCTCACACTCCTCCCCTACCTCTCTGGCCCTCACACTGCTCCCCTACCTCTCTGGCCCTCACACTGCTCCCCTACCTCTCTGGCCCTCACACTGCTCCCCCTATCTCTCTGGCCCTCACATTGCTCCCCCTATCTCTCTGGCCCTCACTGCTCCCCCTATCTCTCTGGCCCTCACACTGCTCCCCTACCTCTCTGGCCCTCACACTGCTCCCCTACCTCTCTGGCCCTCACACTGCTCCCCTACCTCTCTGGCCCTCACACTGCTCCCCCTATCTCTCTGGCCCTCACACTGCTCCCCCTATCTCTCTTGCCCTCACTGCTCCCCCTATCTCTCTGGCCCTCACACTGCTCCTCTACCTCTCTGGCCCTCACACTGCTCCCCCTATCTCTCTGGCCCTCACACTGCTCCCCCTACCTCTCTGGCCCTCACACTGCTCCCCCTATCTCTCTGGCCCTCACACTGCTCCCCCTACCTCTCTGGCCCTCACACTGCTCCCCCTATCTCTCTGGCCCTCACACTGCTCCCCCTATCTCTCTGGCCCTCACTGCTCCCCCTATCTCTCTGGCCCTCACACTGCTCCCCCTACCTCTCTGGTGCTCACACTCATCCCCTACCTCTCTGGCCCTCACACTGCTCCCCCTATCTCTCTGGCCCTCACTGCTCCCCTACCTCTCTGGCCCTCACACTGCTCCCCCTATCTCTCTGGCCCTCACACTGCTCCCCCTACCTCTCTGGCCCTCACACTGCTCCCCCTATCTCTGGCCCTCACACTGCTCCCCCTATCTCTCTGGCCCTCACTGCTCCCCCTATCTCTCTGGCCCTCACACTGCTCCCCCTACCTCTCTGGTGCTCACACTCCTCCCCTACCTCTCTGGCCCTCACACTGCTCCCCCTATCTCTCTGGCCCTCACACTGCTCCCCCTATCTCTCTGGCCCTCACACCGCTCCCCTACCTCTCTGGCCCTCACACTGCTCCCCCTATCTCTCTGGCCCTCACACCGCTCCCCTACCTCTCTGGCGCTCACACTGCTCCCCTTATCTCTCTGGCCCTCACACTGCTCCCCCTATCTCTCTGGCCCTCACACCGCTCCCCTACCTCTCTGGCCCTCACACTGCTCCCCCTATCTCTCTGGCCCTCACACTGCTCCCCCTATCTCTCTGGCCCTCACACTGCTCCCCCTACCTCTCTGGCCCTCACACTGCTCCCCCTACCTCTCTGGCCCTCACACTGCTCCCCCTATCTCTCTGGCCCTCACACTGCTCCCCCTATCTCTCTGGCCCCCACACCGCTCCCCTACCTCTGTGGCGCTCACACTGCTCCCCTTATCTCTCTGGCCCTCACACTGCTCCCCCTATCTCTCTGGCCCTCACACTGCTCCCCCTACCTCTCTGGTGCTCACACTGCTCCCCTACCTCTCTGGCCCTCACACTGCTCCCCCTATCTCTCTGGCCCTCACACTGCTCCCCCTATCTCTCTGGCCCTCACACCGCTCCCCTACCTCTCTGGCGCTCACACTGCTCCCCTTATCTCTCTGGCCCTCACACTGCTCCCCCTATCTCTCTGGCCCTCACACTGCTCCCCCTACCTCTCTGGTGCTCATACTCCTCCCCTACCTCTCTGGCCCTCACACTGCTCCCCTACCTCTCTGGCCCTCACTGCTCCCCCTATCTCTCTGGCCCTCACACTGCCCCCCTACCTCTCTGGCCCTCACTGCTCCCCCTATCTCTCTGGCCCTCACTGTTCCCCCTACCTCTCTGGCCCTCACACTGCTCCCCCTGCCTCTCTGGCGCTCACACTGCTCCCCCTATCTCTCTGGCCCTCACTGCTCCCCCTATCTCTCTGGCCCTCACACTGCTCCCCTACCTCTCTGGCCCTCACTGCTCCCCCTATCTCTCTGGCCCTCACTGTTCCCCCTACCTCTCTGGCCCTCACACTGCTCCCCCTACCTCTCTGGCCCTCACTGCTCCCCCTATCTCTCTGGCCCTCACACTGCTCCCCCTACCTCTCTGGCCCTCACTGCTCCCCCTATCTCTGGCCCTCACACTGCTCCCCCTATCTCTCTGGCCCTTGCACTGCTCCCCCTACCTCTCTGGCCCTCACTGCTCCCCCTATCTCTGGCCCTCACACTGCTCCCCCTATCTCTCTGGCCCTCACACTGCTCCCCCTATCTCTCTGGCCCTTGCACTGCTCCCCCTATCTCTGGCCCTCACACTGCTCCCCCTATCTCTGGCCCTCACACTGCTCCCCCTACCTCTCTGGCCCTCACTGCTCCCCCTATCTCTGGCCCTCACACTGCTCCCCCTATCTCTCTGGCCCTCACACTGCTCCCCCTACCTCTCTGGCCCTCACTGCTCCCCCTATCTCTCTGGCCCTCACACTGCTCCCCCTACCTCTCTGGCCCTCACTGCTCCCCCTATCTCTCTGGCCCTCACACTGCTCCCCCTACCTCTCTGGCCCTCACTGCTCCCCCTATCTCTGGCCCTCACACTGCTCCCCCTATCTCTCTGGCCCTTGCACTGCTCCCCCTACCTCTCTGGCCCTCACTTCTCCCCCTATCTCTCTGGCCCTTGCACTGCTCCCCCTATCTCTCTGGCCCTCACACTGCTCCCCTACCTCTCTGGCCCTCACTGCTCCCCCTATCTCTCTGGCCCTCACTGTTCCCCCTACCTCTCTGGCCCTCACACTGCTCCCCCTACCTCTCTGGCCCTCACTGCTCCCCCTATCTCTCTGGCCCTCACACTGCTCCCCCTACCTCTCTGGCCCTCACTGCTCCCCCTATCTCTGGCCCTCACACTGCTCCCCCTATCTCTCTGGCCCTTGCACTGCTCCCCCTACCTCTCTGGCCCTCACACTGCTCCCCTTATCTCTCTGGCCCTCACTGCTCCCCCTATCTCTCTGGCCCTCACACCGCTCCCCTACCTCTCTGGCCCTTGCACTGCTCCCCCTACCTCTCTGGCCCTCACTTCTCCCCCTATCTCTCTGGCCCTTGCACTGCTCCCCCTATCTCTCTGGCCCTCACACTGCTCCCCCTACCTCTCTGGCCCTCACTGCTCCCCCTATCTCTGGCCCTCACACTGCTCCCCCTATCTCTCTGGCCCTCACACTGCTCCCCCTACCTCTCTGGCCCTCACTGCTCCCCCTATCTCTGGCCCTCACACTGCTCCCCCTATCTCTCTGGCCCTCACACTGCTCCCCTTATCTCTCTGGCCCTCACTGCTCCCCCTATCTCTCTGGCCCTCACACCGCTCCCCTACCTCTCTGGCCCTTGCACTGCTCCCCCTACCTCTCTGGCCCTCACTGCTCCCCCTACCTCTCTGGCCCTCACACCGCTCCCCTACCTCTCTGGCCCTTGCACTGCTCCCCCTACCTCTCTGGCCCTCACTTCTCCCCCTATCTCTCTGGCCCTCACACTGCTCCCCCTACCTCTCTGGCCCTCACTGCTCCCCCTATCTCTGGCCCTCACACTGCTCCCCCTATCTCTCTGGCCCTTGCACTTCTCCCCCTACCTCTCTGGCCCTCACTGCTCCCCCTATCTCTCTGGCCCTCACTGCCCCCCCCCCTATCTCTTTGGCCCTTACTGCTCCCCCTACCTCTCTGGCCCTCACACTGCTCCCCCTATCTCTCTGGCCCTCACTGCTCCCCCTATCTCTCTGGCCCTCACACTCCTCCCCTACCTCTCTGGCCCTCACACTGCTCCCCCTATCTCTTTGGCCCTTACTGCTCCCCCTACCTCTCTGGCCCTCACTGCTCCCCCTATCTCTGGCCCTCACACTGCTCCCCCTATCTCTCTGGCCCTTGCACTGCTCCCCCTACCTCTCTGGCCCTCACTGCTCCCCCTATCTCTGGCCCTCACACTGCTCCCCCTATCTCTCTGGCCCTCACACTGCTCCCCCTATCTCTCTGGCCCTTGCACTGCTCCCCCTATCTCTGGCCCTCACACTGCTCCCCCTATCTCTGGCCCTTGCACTGCTCCCCCTATCTCTGGCCCTCACACTGCTCCCCTACCTCTCTGGCCCTCACTGCTCCCCCTATCTCTCTGGCCCTCACTGTTCCCCCTACCTCTCTGGCCCTCACACTGCTCCCCCTACCTCTCTGGCCCTCACTGCTCCCCCTATCTCTCTGGCCCTCACACTGCTCCCCCTACCTCTCTGGCCCTCACTGCTCCCCCTATCTCTGGCCCTCACACTGCTCCCCCTATCTCTCTGGCCCTTGCACTGCTCCCCCTATCTCTCTGGCCCTCACTTCTCCCCCTATCTCTCTGGCCCTTGCACTGCTCCCCCTATCTCTCTGGCCCTTGCACTGCTCCCCCTATCTCTCTGGCCCTCACTTCTCCCCCTATCTCTCTGGCCCTTGCACTGCTCCCCCTATCTCTCTGGCCCTCAATGCTCCCCCTACCTCTCTGGCCCTCACACTGCTCCCCCTACCTCTCTGGCCCTCACACTGCTCCCCCTACCTCTCTGGCCCTCACTGCTCCCCCTATCTCTGGCCCTCACACTGCTCCCCCTATCTCTCTGGCCCTTGCACTGCTCCCCCTACCTCTCTGGCCCTCACTTCTCCCCCTATCTCTCTGGCCCTCACACTGCTCCCCCTACCTCTCTGGCCCTCACTGCTCCCCCTATCTCTGGCCCTCACACTGCTCCCCCTATCTCTCTGGCCCTTGCACTTCTCCCCCTACCTCTCTGGCCCTCACTGCTCCCCCTATCTCTCTGGCCCTCACTGCCCCCCCCCTATCTCTTTGGCCCTTACTGCTCCCCCTACCTCTCTGGCCCTCACACTGCTCCCCCTATCTCTCTGGCCCTCACTGCTCCCCCTATCTCTCTGGCCCTCACACTCCTCCCCTACCTCTCTGGCCCTCACACTGCTCCCCCTATCTCTTTGGCCCTTACTGCTCCCCCTACCTCTCTGGCCCTCACTGCTCCCCCTATCTCTGGCCCTCACACTGCTCCCCCTATCTCTCTGGCCCTTGCACTGCTCCCCCTACCTCTCTGGCCCTCACTGCTCCCCCTATCTCTGGCCCTCACACTGCTCCCCCTATCTCTTTGGCCCTTACTGCTCCCCCTACCTCTCTGGCCCTCACACTGCTCCCCCTATCTCTCTGGCCCTCACACTGCTCCCCCTATCTCTCTGGCCCTTGCACTGCTCCCCCTACCTCTCTGGCCCTCACACTGCTCCCCCTATCTCTCTGGCCCTCACACTGCTCCCCCTACCTCTCTGGCCCTTGCACTGCTCCCCCTATCTCTCTGGCCCTCACTGCTCCCCCTATCTCTCTGGCCCTCACTGCTCCCCCTATCTCTCTGGCCCTCACACTGCTCCCCCTATCTCTGGCCCTCACACTGCTCCCCCTATCTCTCTGGCCCTTGCACTGCTCCCCCTACCTCTCTGGCCCTCACTTCTCCCCCTATCTCTCTGGCCCTCACACTGCTCCCCCTACCTCTCTGGCCCTCACTGCTCCCCCTATCTCTGGCCCTCACACTGCTCCCCCTATCTCTCTGGCCCTTGCACTTCTCCCCCTACCTCTCTGGCCCTCACTGCTCCCCCTATCTCTCTGGCCCTCACTGCTCCCCCTATCTCTCTGGCCCTCACACTGCTCCCCCTATCTCTCTGGCCCTCACTGCTCCCCCTATCTCTCTGGCCCTCACACTCCTCCCCTACCTCTCTGGCCCTCACACTGCTCCCCCTATCTCTTTGGCCCTTACTGCTCCCCCTACCTCTCTGGCCCTCACACTGCTCCCCCTATCTCTCTGGCCCTCACTGCTCCCCCTATCTCTCTGGCCCTCACACTGCTCCCCCTATCTCTCTGGCCCTCACACTGCTCCCCCTACCTCTCTGGTGCTCACACTCCTCCCCTACCTCTCTGGCCCTCACACTGCTCCCCCTATCTCTCTGGCCCTCACTGCTCCCCCTATCTCTCTGGCCCTCACACTGCTCTCCCTATCTCTCTGGCCTTCACACTGCTCCCCCTATCTCTCTGGCCCTTGCACTGCTCCCCCTATCTCTCTGGCCCTCACACTGCTCCCCTTATCTCTCTGGCCCTCACACTGCTCCCCCTACCTCTCTGGCCCTCACTGCTCCCCCTATCTCTCTGGCCCTCACTGCCCCCCCCCCCTATCTCTTTGGCCCTTACTGCTCCCCCTACCTCTCTGGCCCTCACACTGCTCCCCCTATCTCTCTGGCCCTCACTGCTCCCCCTATCTCTCTGGCCCTCACACTCCTCCCCTACCTCTCTGGCCCTCACACTGCTCCCCCTATCTCTTTGGCCCTCACACTGCTCCCCTTATCTCTCTGGCCCTCACACTGCTCCCCCTATCTCTTTGGCCCTCACACTGCTCCCCTTATCTCTCTGGCCCTCACACTCCTCCCCTACCTCTCTGGCCCTCACACTGCTCCCCCTATCTCTTTGGCCCTTACTGCTCCCCCTACCTCTCTGGCCCTCACACTGCTCCCCCTATCTCTCTGGCCCTCACTGCTCCCCCTATCTCTCTGGCCCTCACACTGCTCCCCCTATCTCTCTGGCCCTCACACTGCTCCCCCTACCTCTCTGGTGCTCACACTCCTCCCCTACCTCTCTGGCCCTCACACTGCTCCCCCTATCTCTCTGGCCCTCACTGCTCCCCCTATCTCTCTGGCCCTCACACTGCTCTCCCTATCTCTCTGGCCTTCACACTGCTCCCCCTATCTCTCTGGCCCTTGCACTGCTCCCCCTATCTCTCTGGCCCTCACACTGCTCCCCCTATCTCTCTGGCCCTCACACTGCTCTCCCTTCCTCTCTGGTGCTCACACTGCTCCCCTACCTCTCTGGCCCTCACACTGCTCCCCCTATCTCTCTGGCCCTTGCACTGCTCCCCCTATCTCTCTGGCCCTCACACTGCTCCCCCTATCTCTCTGGCCCTTGCACTGCTCCCCCTATCTCTCTGGCCCTCACACTGCTCCCCCTACCTCTCTGGTGCTCACACTCCTCCCCTACCTCTCTGGCCCTCACACTGCTCCCCCTATCGCTCTGGCCCTCACACTGCTCCCCCTATCTCTCTGGCCCTCACACTGCTCCCCCTATCTCTCTGGCCCTCACACTGCTCCCCCTATCTCTCTGGCCCTCACACTGCTCCCCCTATCTCTCTGGCCCTCACACTGCTCCCCCTATCTCTCTGGCCCTCACACTGCTCCCCCTATCTCTCTGGCCCTCACACTGCTCCCCCTACCTCTCTGGTGCTCACACTGCTCCCCTACCTCTCTGGCCCTCACACTGCTCCCCCTTCCTCTCTGGTGCTCACACTCCTCCCCTACCTCTCTGGCCCTCACACTGCTCCCCCTATCTCTCTGGCCCTCACACTGCTCCCCCTATCTCTCTGGCCCTCACACTGCTCCCCCTACCTCTCTGGTGCTCACACTGCTCCCCTACCTCTCTGGCCCTCACACTGCTCCCCCTTCCTCTCTGGCCCTCACTGCTCCCCCTATCTCTCTGGCCCTCCCTGCTCCCCCTATCTCTCTGGCCCTCACTGCTCCCCCTACCTCTCTGGCCCTCACACTGCTCCCCCTACCTCTCTGGCCCTCACTGCTCCCCCTATCTCTCTGGCCCTCACACTGCTCCCCCTATCTCTCTGGCCCTCAGTGCTTCGCTGACAGCTTGGCCCATTGAAGTGACAGCTGACCCATTCAACTAAGAGTCCGGCCCATTGAACTGACAGCCTGGACCATTGAACTGACAGCTTGGCCCATTGAACTGACAGTCTGACCCATTGAACTGACAGTATGGTCCATTGAACGGACAGCTTGGCCCATTGAACGAACAGCCTGGCCCATTGAACTGACAGCCTGGCCCATTGAATTGACATTCTGATCCATTGAACCGACAGCCTGGCCCATTGAACTGACAGCCTGACCCATTGAAGGGACAGTCGGGCTTTCCTTTCAATAGGTCAGGCTGTCCGTTCAATGGGTCAGGCTCTCAGTTCAATGGGTCAGGCTGTCCGTTCAATGGGTCAGACTGTCCGTTCAATGGGTCAGCCTGCCCGTTCAATGGCCCAGGCTGTCAGTTCAGAGGCCCAGAGGCCGGCTATTCGTTCACAGGGGCCCAGGTGACGCGGTGTCGGCCAGGAATTCGATGGCCCAGCGATAATGGTTGTGGCCACAGTAACTTTATGGCTATGGAGGACTGCCCGTGCCACTGTGAGGCGCTAATGGACTTAACATATGTGATTACGGCCCGGTAGGCTGACCGTTTAGGGTTATTTACCCCTGACTAATGTCATAATGTGCTACATGGACCAGGGGGGGCCTGAAAGGCCGATCTCGTCACGGCATGGTCAGTATCCATGACGTGCTGAGAGGGTCACAAAGTGACGGGGGGGGGGGTGACACGGCAAGGGGTGACAGGGCGAGTGACACGGCAAGGGGTGACAGGGCGAGTGAGTGGCAGGGCGAGGGGTGGCAGGGCGAGGGGTGGCAGGGCGAGGGGTGGCGGGGCGAGGGGTGGCAGGGCGAGGGGTGGCAGGGCGAGGGGTGACAGGGCGAGGGGTGGCAGAGCGAGGGGTGACAGGGCGAGGGGTGGCAGGGCGGGGGGTGGCAGGGCGAGGGGTGGCAGGGCGAGGGGTGGCAGGGCGAGGGGCGAGGGGTGGTAGGGCGAGGGGTGGCAGGGCGAGGGGCGAGGGGTGGCAGGGGAGGAGTGGCAGGGCGAGGGGTGACAGGGCGAGAGGCGATGGGTGGCAGGGCGAGGGGTGGCAGGGCGAGGGGTGGCAGGGCGAGGGGCGAGGGCTGGCAGGGCGAGGGGTGGCAGGGCGAGGGGCGAGGGGTGGCAGGGCGAGGGGCGAGGGGTGGCAGGGGGAGGGGTGGCAGGGCGAGGGGTGACAGGGCGAGGGGTGGCAGGGCGAGGGGTGGCAGGGCGAGGGGTGGCAGGGCGAGGGGTGGCAGGGCGAGGGGTGGCAGGGCGAGGGGTGGCAGGGCGAGGGGTGGCAGGGCAATGGGGGGAAGGGGGGTAAGAATAACCTCATAAAGCTAATTCGGCTCGTCAGACCTCGTGGCCGAACCAGGCTTCCAAAGAGCATTGATGGATGTATTTGCCTTAAAAACACACACAGTGAATTTGTGTGTAAGTGTGATGTTTTGTTATGTGGGTTGTTCTGTAAGGATCCCGGGGCTGTCACCCTGAGGATAACACAGGCTATGGGTAAAGCCTGCTGATACAGAGACAGCCCGGGGACTACTGGCCTTTCAGATTGTGAACCAGTGCACCACCCACGGCCAGTGTGTGGCGGACAGGCTGTGTGGTGGACTGGCTGTGCGGTGGACTGGCTGTGTGGTGGACTGGCGTGGTGGACTGGCTGTGTGGTGGACAGGCTGTGTGGTGGACAGGCTGTGTGGTGGACAGGCTGTGTGGTGGACTGGCTGTGTGGTGGACAGGATGTGTGGTGGACAGGCTGCGTGGTGGACAGGCTGCGTGGTGGACAGGCTGTGTGGTGGACAGGCTGTGTGGTGGACAGGCTGTGTGGTAGACTGGCGTGGTGGACAGGCTGCGTGGTGGACAGACTGTGTTGTGGACAGGCTGTGTGGTGGACTGGCTGTGTGGTGGACTGGCTGTGCGGTGGACTGGCTGTGTGGTGGACTGGCGTGGTGGACTGGCTGTGTGGTGGACAGGCTGTGTGGTGGACTGGCTGTGCGGTGGACAGGCTGTGTGGTGGACAGGCTGTGTAGTGGTGGACAGGCTGTGTGGTGGACAGGCTGTGTGGTGGACAGGCTGTGTGGTGGACAGGCTGTGTGGTGGACAGGCTGTGTAGTGGTGGACAGGCTGTGTGGTGGACAGGCTGTGTGGTGGACAGGCTGTGTGGTGGACAGGCTGTGTGGTGGACAGGCTGTGTGGTGGACAGGCTGTGTGGTGGACAGGCTGTGTGGTGGACAGGCTGTGTAGTGGTGGACAGGCTGTGTAGTGGTGGACAGGCTGTGTGGTGGACAGGCTGTGTGGTGGACAGGCTGTGTGGTGGACAGGCTGTGTGGTAGACTGGCTGTGTGGTGGACTGGCGTGGTGGACAGGCTGTGTGGTGGACAGGCTGCGTGGTGGACTGGCTGTGTGGTGGACTGGCGTGGTGGACAGGCTGTGTGGTGGACAGGCTGTGTGGTGGACAGGCTGCGTGGTGGACTGGCTGTGTGGTGGGCACGCTTCCTGCTGTCTCGGACATGCTGGCACAGTCCCAACATGAACCGACATCATGTACTTGTCATAACAGGCTCGGAAACCATTTGTTCACGGCCCGAGATATATGTCGCACTGTGTCAGCCGGTTTTCCATTCTTTGTTGCACGGAGGTGTATATGTGTTTGCTCGGGCTGCCGTGTGAGCACACCGCCATGTTCCCGGCGGCGGTGTATATGTGTTTGCTCGGGCTGCCGTGTGAGCACACTGCCATGTTCCCGGCGGAGGTGTATATGTGTTTGCTCGGGCTGCCGTGTGAGCACACCGCCATGTTCCCGGCGGCGGTGTATATGTGTTTGCTCGGGCTGCCGTGTGAGCACACTGCCATGTTCCCGGCGGAGGTGTATATGTGTTTGCTCGGGATGCCGTGTGAGCACACCGCCATGTTCCCGGCGGCGGTGTATATGTGTTTGCTCGGGCTGCCGTGTGAGCACACTGCCATGTTCCCGGCGGCGGTGTATATGTGTTTGCTCGGGCTGCCGTGTGAGCACACTGCCATGTTCCCGGCGGCGGTGTATATGTGTTTGCTCGGGCTGCCGTGTGAGCACACCGCCATGTTCCCGGCGGCGGTGTATATGTGTTTGCTCGGGCTGCCGTGTGAGCACACTGCCATGTTCCCGGCGGCGGTGTATATGTGTTTGCTCGGGCTGCCGTGTGAGCACACTGCCATGTTCCCGGCGGAGGTGTATATGTGTTTGCTCGGGCTGCCGTGTGAGCACACTGCCATGTTCCCGGCGGCGGTGTATATGTGTTTGCTCGGGCTGCCGTGTGAGCACACCGCCATGTTCCCGGCGGCGGTGTATTTGTGTTTGCTCGGGCTGCCGTGTGAGCACACTGCCATGTTCCCGGCGGCGGTGTATATGTGTTTGCTCGGGCTGCCGTGTGAGCACACTGCCATGTTCCCGGCGGAGGTGTATGTGTTTGCTCGGGCTGCCGTGTGAGCACACTGCCATGTTCCCGGCGGCGGTGTATATGTGTTTGCTCGGGCTGCCGTGTGAGCACACTGCCATGTTCCCGGCGGCGGTGTATATGTGTTTGCTCGGGCTGCCGTGTGAGCACACTGCCATGTTCCCGGCGGCGGTGTGTATGTGTTTGCTCGGGCTGCCGTGTGAGCACACTGCCATGTTCCCGGCGGCGGTGTATATGTGTTTTCTCGGGCTGCCGTGTGAGCACACTGCCATGTTCCCGGCGGAGGTGCATATGTGTTTGCTCGGGCTGCCGTGTGAGCACACTGCCATGTTCCCGGCGGCGGTGTATATGTGTTTGCTCGGGCTGCCGTGTGAGCACACTGCCATGTTCCCGGCGGCGGTGTATATGTGTTTGCTCGGGCTGCCGTGTGAGCACACCGCCATGTTCCCGGCGGAGGTGCATATGTGTTTGCTCGGGCTGCCGTGTGAGCACACCGCCATGTTCCCAGCGGAGGCGCAGTTTTGTCTCAGTCTCTTAGCTCTGTGACAGCAACTGGCATGTAAATGACATCTCGCAAGCTGGTCACGTGACGTAAAACTCCCGCTGCACCCTCCACGGTGTCAACGTCTTAATTCCTAGTTTGTAATTAGTCTCCTTATTACCTACCGCTATAACAGCAGGCCAGGTGTCCCACATAACGCCCGCCCCACGTCCCACATAGCGCCCGGCCCCCGTCCCACATGGCGCCCGGCCCCCGCCCCACATGGCGCTATGTCAGACCCGCCCCCCCCCGTCCCACATTGCGCTAGGTCAGACCCGCCCCCCGTCCCACATGGCGCTATGTCAGACCCGCCCCCCGTCCTACATGGCGCTAGGTCAGACCCGCCCCCCCCCGTCCCACATGGCGTTATGTCAGACCCGCCCCCCGTCCCACATGGCGCTATGTCAGACCTGCTCTCTGTACCACAACACGTCAACACAAGTGCCACAATACGTCAACAAACGTCACACGTACCACAATACGTCAACACACGTGACACGTACCACAACACGTCAACACACGTCACCCGTACAACAACACGTCAACAAACGTACCACAACACGTCAACACACGTCACACGTACCACAACACGTCAACACACGTACCACAACACGTCAACACACGCACCACAACACGTCAACACACGGACCATAACACGTCAACACACGTACCACAACACGTCAACACACGTCACACGTACTACAAAATGTCACATCTACCACAACACGTCAACACACCTCACACATACCACAACACGTCAACACATGTACCACAACATGTCAACACAACACGTCAACACACGTCACAGTACGACAATACGTCAACACACGTCAGACGTACCACAACACGTCAACACACGTCACACGTACCCCACCACGTCACACGTACACCACGTCAACACACGTCACACGTACCACAACACGTCAACACACGTCACAGTACCACAATACGTGAACACGCGTCACACGTACCACAATACGTCAACAAACGTCACACGCACCACAACACGTCAACACACGTCACCGCAATACCTCAACACACGTCACACGTATCGCACCACGTCAACACACGTACCACAAAACGTCAACACACGTCATACGTACCACAATACGTCAACACACGTCACACGCACCACAACACGTCAACACACGTGCCACAAAACGTCAACACACGTCATACGTACCACAATACGTCAACACACGTCACACATACCACAACACGTCAACACACGTCACACGTACCGCACCACGTCAACACACGTCACACGTACGACACCACGTCAACACACCTCACACGTACAACAACACGTCAACACACGTCACACGTACCGCACCACGTCAATAAATGTCACACGTACAACAATACGTCAAACGTACCGCACCACGTCAATAAATGTCACACGTACCACAACACGTCAACACACGTCACACGTACCGCAACACGTTAACACACGTACCACAATACGTCAACACACGTCACACGTACCACAATATGTCAACACACATCACACGTACCACAATACGCCAACACACGTCACACGTACCGCAACACGTCAACACACGTACCACAATACGTCAACACACGTCACATGTACCACAACACGTCAACACACGTCATACGTACCACAATACGTTAACACACGTCACACGTACCGCAACACGTCAACACACGTACCACAATACGTCAACACACGTCACACGTACCACACCATGTCAACACACGTCACACGTACCACAATACGTCAACACACGTCACACGTACCGCAACACGTCAACACACGTACCACAATACGTCAACACACATCACACGTACCACACCATGTCAACACACGTCACACGTACCACAATACGTCAACATGACAGCCGGACACACTGACCACATCAGTCGGACACACAAGCAGGCCCGATCCGTGACCCGGGACTAGCTTGATGCATGTTCACCGGGATTACAGCATTTGCTGTGGGATAACAATGGCCGTCAAACGGGAGTGGTCGGCGACTGATCCAGGGCGGCAGGGGGGGTAATGCCAGGACAGGGAGCAGGGCGGCAGGGGGGGTAATGCCAGGACAGGGAGCAGGGCGGCAGGGGGGATAATGCCAGGACAGGGAGCAGGGCGGCAGGAGGGATAATGCCAGGACAGGGGGCAGGGCGGCAGGGGGGATAATGCCAGGACAGGGGGCAGGGCGGCAGGAGGGGGTAATGCCAGGACAGGGAGCAAGGCGGC
Source organism: Arenicola marina (assembly GCA_964019135.1). NCBI lineage: Eukaryota > Metazoa > Annelida > Polychaeta > Arenicolidae > Arenicola > Arenicola marina. Next base: position 37,535,215 of record OZ025263.1, on the reverse strand, counting down.
AGGGGGGGTAATGCCAGGACAGGGAGCAGGGCGGCAGGGGGGATAATGCCAGGACAGGGAGCAGGGCGGCAGGGGGGGTAATGCCAGGACAGGGAGCAGGGCGGCAGGGGGGGTAATGCCAGGACAGGGAGCAGGGCGGCAGGGGGGATAATGCCAGGACAGGGAGCAGGGCGGCAGGAGGGGTAATGCCAGGACAGGGAGCAGGGCGGCAGGGGGGGTAATGCCAGGACAGGGAGCAGGGCGGCAGGGGGGGTAATGCCAGGACAGGGAGCAGGGCGGCAGGAGGGGTAATGCCAGGACAGGGAGCAGGGCGGCAGGAGGGGTAATGCCAGGACAGGGAGCAGGGCGGCAGGGGGGATAATGCCAGGACAGGGGGCAGGGCGGCAGGAGGGGGTAATGCCAGGACAGGGAGCAAGGCGGCAGGGGGGGTAATGCCAGGACAGGGAGCAGGGCGGCAGGAGGGGTAATGCCAGGACAGGGAGCAGGGCGGCAGGAGGGGTAATGCCAGGACAGGGAGCAGGGCGGCAGGGGGGGTAATGCCAGGACAGGGAGCAGGGCGGCAGGGGGGGGGGGTAATGCCAGGACAGGGAGCAGGGCGGCAGGGGGGGTAATGCCAGGACAGGGGGCAGGGCGGCAGGAGGGGGTAATGCCAGGACAGGGGGCAGGGCGGCAGGGGTGGGGGGTAATGCCAGGACAGGGAGCAGGGCGGCAGGGGGGGTAATGCCAGGACAGGGGGCAGGGCGGCAGGAGGGGGTAATGCCAGGACAGGGGGCAGGGCGGCAGGGGGGGGGGGGGGGTAATGCCAGGACAGGGAGCAGGGCGGCAGGGGGGGGTAATGCCAGGACAGGGAGCAGGGCGGCAGGGGGGATAATGCCAGGACAGGGAGCAGGGCGGCATGGGGGGGGGGGGTAATGCCAGGACAGGGGGCAGGGCGGCAGAGGGGGGTAATGCCAGGACAGGGGGCAGGGGGGGGGGGGATAATGCCAGGACAGGGGGCAGGGCGGCAGGGGGGGTAATGCCAGGACAGGGGGCAGGGCGGCAGTACACAAAGCGCCGTATTAGAGCATGGCGCGCGGCAGCTCTGCTTTCGCTGGCAGAGACCGGGTTTGTTCGCCTGCCACACCCTGCCTTTCTAAAACTGGGTCTCGGCGGCACTCTACACAAAACATAGCGACCATTACTCCAAGCTGACGGCAAACTGAGCCCTCGGGCATGACACTGTGAAGGGTAAGAATGAGGCTATCAATGACCCCTAGTTGACCTTGCCTGTCTGGGGATGGCCTAGGCCTTCCCCCGGAGCGGCCTCTCGGGAAGTCGCCCTCAGTGAGCCGGGATTACCATTAAGACGGCTCCAATAATGACAAGGGCTTCTGAAAGACTGGCGAGGCACCAGTCGCCCGGGGTGGGGCGGGCGGTCGGGCGGGCGGTGGCCGCCCACCCCCGCCATTCGCCAGGCATGACCCTGGAGGGCGGCCAGCCCGAACAGGCCAAAGCCGCGCGGTCACTCTGTTCATCAGCCCATTGAGGCCAGCCTCATACGGGAAATCAGCAGGAAATGAGAAAAGGAACACGCGGAATCATCTCCAGCAGCCGGAGAGGGGGCACGTCTTGTTGGGGCACGTCTTGTTGGGGCACGTCTTGTTGGGGCACGTCTCGTGTTGGGGCACGTCTTGTTGGGGCACGTCTCGTGTTGGGGCACGGCTCGTGTTGGGGCACGGCTCGTGTTGGGCCACGTCTCGTGTGGGGCACGTCTCGTGTTGGGGCACTCTCGTGTTAGGGCACGTCTCGCGTTGGGGCACGTCTCGTGTTGGGGCACTCTCGTGTTGGGGCACGTCTCGTGTTGGGGTACGTCTCGTGTTGGGGCAAGTCTCGTGTTGGGGCAAGTCTCATGTGGGGGCACGTTTCGTGTTGGGGCAAGTCTCGTGTTTTTGGGGCAAGTCTCGAGTTGGGCTTGGATAGGACAGGGTTTGGATAGGACAGGGCTTAGATAAGACAGGGCTTCGATAGGACAGGGTTTGGATAGGACAGGGCTTGAATAGGACAGGGCTTGGATAGGACAGGGCTTGGATAGGACAGGGTTTGCATAGGACAGGACTTGGATAGAAAAAGTGTAGATATAAGAACGATATTTGAATAGGAAATGCGGTGATTAGGAAAGGGGTTGGAGGTTTGAGAGAGCTTGGAGGGGAAATGGTGTGCATACACAGCATAGGTAAGGCAGGTTAATCCATCTTTAGAGAGCAGCCCGTCTGTGGCCCCCACGGCCTCCTTACACCCGCCCCAACAGCCCCCAGTGTTCCCGCGACTCCTCGGTAGGCTGTCCATATCAGGCGCTTCAACATGGCTGCCCAAAGATAAATAGCACCTGAGATTTAAGCCTGGGGAGAAGTGTTCGCGGCCCCTGATGCCAAGCGAGTGGCTCCCTGCTGGCCCCTGCTGGCTGCTGGCCCCTGCTGGCTGCTGGCCCCTGCTCTCCGTCGCAGGTCCTATTCCCCACCGCACCCGCCGAATGATAAATATCCGGCGATATCTGCTAGTGACAGGGCGTGCATGCCCTGGGGACTGGAAGACGGGGCGCCTGGCGGGGTTGGAGGACGGGGCGCCTGACAGGGCTGGAGGACGGGGCGCCTGACGGGGCTGGAGGACGGGGCGCCTGGCAGGGCTGGAGGACGGGGCGCCTGACGGGGCTGGAGGACGGGGCGCCTGACAGGGCTGGAGGACGGGGCGCCTGACGGGGCTGGAGGACGGGGCGCCTGACGGGGCTGGAGGACGGGGCGCCTGACAGGGCTGGAGGACGGAGCGCCTGGTGGGGCTGGAGGACGGGGCGCCTGGCGGGGCTGGAGGACGGGGCGCCTGACGGGGCTGGAGGACGGGGCGCCTGACGGGGCTGGAGGACGGGGCGCCTGACGGGGCTGGAGGACCAGGCGCCTGGCGGGGCTGGAGGACGGGGCGCCTGACAGGGCTGGAGGACGGGGCGCCTGGCGGGGCTGAAGGACGGGGCGCCTGACGGGGCTGGAGGACGGGGCGCCTGGCGGGGCTGGAGGACGGGGCGCCTGGCGGGGTTGGAGGACGGAGCGCCTGGCAGGGCTGGAGGACGGGGCGCCTGACGGGGCTGGAGGACGGGGCGCCTGGCGGGGCTGGAGGACGGGGCGCCTGACAGGGCTGGAGGACGGGGCGCCTGGCGGGGCTGAAGGACGGGGCGCCTGACGGGGCTGGAGAACGGGGCGCCTGGCGGGGCTGGAGGACGGGGCGCCTGGCGGGGCTGGAGGACGGGGCGCCTGACAGGGCTGGAGGACGGGGCGCCTGGCGGGGCTGGAGGACGGGGCGCCTGACGGGGCTGGAGGACCAGGCGCCTGGCGGGGCTGGAGGACGGGGCGCCTGACAGGGCTGGAGGACGGGGCGCCTGGCGGGGCTGAAGGACGGGGCGCCTGACGGGGCTGGAGGACGGGGCGCCTGGCGGGGCTGGAGGACGGGGCGCCTGGCGGGGTTGGAGGACGGAGCGCCTGGCAGGGCTGGAGGACGGGGCGCCTGACGGGGCTGGAGGACGGGGCGCCTGGCGGGGCTGGAGGACGGGGCGCCTGACAGGGCTGGAGGACGGGGCGCCTGGCGGGGCTGAAGGACGGGGCGCCTGACGGGGCTGGAGAACGGGGCGCCTGGCGGGGCTGGAGGACGGGGCGCCTGGCGGGGCTGGAGGACGGGGCGCCTGACAGGGCTGGAGGACGGGGCGCCTGGCGGGGCTGGAGGACGGGGCGCCTGACGGGGCTGGAGGACGGGGCGCCTGACAGGGCTGGAGGACGGGGCGCCTGGCGGGGCTGGAGGACGGGGCGCCTGGCGGGGCTGGAGGACGGGGCGCCTGATGGGGCTGGAGGACGGGGCGCCTGGCAGGGTTGGAGGACGGGGCGCCTGACAGGGCTGGAGGACGGGGCGCCTGACGGGGCTGGAGGACGGGGCGCCTGGCGGGGCTGGAGGACGGGGCGCCTGACGGGGCTGGAGAACGGGGCGCCTGACGGGGCTAGAGGACGGGGCGCCTGACAGGGCTGGAGGACGGGGCGCCTGGCGGGGCTGGAGGACGGGGCGCCTGGCGGGGCTGGAGGACGGGGCGCCTGGCGGGGTAGGAGGACGGGGCGCCTGACGGGGCTGGAGGACGGGGCGCCTGGCAGGGTTGGAGGACGGGGCGCCTGACGGGGCTGGAGGACGGGGCGCCTGACAGGGCTGGAGGACGGGGCGCCTGGCGGGGCTGGAGGACGGGGCGCCTGACGGGGCAGGAGGACGGGGCGCCTGACGGGGCTATAGGACGGGGCGCCTGGCGGGGCTGGAGGACGGGGCGCCTGACGGGGCTGGAGGACGGGGCGCCTGGCTAGGAATAATTGTTAATTGCAGCGGGGTTCCTCGCCTCATGTAATATGGTTCTGGTTTACACCAGCGCCGTTAAATCTAACACAGGAAGGCACTCAATTCAATTAGAACCCCAATGGGAGGCCCCTGGTACCCCACTTTGCAGGGGACGCCGCGCGGGGCATGGCTCCTCCACAGCGAGGTCGCCGTCACTATCACGATTAGGACGGATTCGTCACCACCAAATCGAACCAAATATGTGAGCAATATCACAACGACATAATGGTTGCCTCTATAGCCTTCGCGACGCGCCGCAACCACTCAATGGCTGGCGCCCATGACGATGGGTCGGGGTGGGGGGAGGGGGTGGAAGAGGGGTGGGCGGATACAGGGTGGATAATCGCAGTACTCATAGTGATGTGTCATATTCCCTACTCAACTATCCGATGCTAGCGCAGTATGTGTGTGTGTGGGGGGGGGGGGGTGTAATCCGTAAGCGCCCTCTGCCCTTATAAGGCAAAAAGACGTGCAACCATGTTTTCAGTCAGCGAGCCTTGCTAAAGCTAAGAGACGGTCAATCTGGTGTGTTACCAACATCTGCGCCAGTCACACACATGGGGCCACCTACCCCGCCCAACACCCCACCACCCTACCTACCCGGCACCACCCACCAAGTGCCACCCCACCCCATCCCACCATACCCCACGCCACCCACCACATACGCCACCCCACCCTACCCTACCAGACACCACCCTACCAGACACCACCCACCACACGCCACCCTACCCCACACCACCCTACCCCACCCTACCAGACACCACCCACCACACGCCACCCTACCCCACTCTACCATACACCACCCAACACACGCCTCCCTACTCCACCCTACCAGACACCACCCCACCATACGCCACCCTACCCCACCCTACCAGACACCACCCCACCACACGCCACCCCACCCCACCCTACCAGACACCACCCACCATACGCCACACAACCCACCATACGCCACACCACCCCACCCCACCACACGCCACCCACCATACGCCACGTCACGCGGTGACAGTGTGAGGGTGTGACCGTGAGGGTGATAGTGTGAGGTTAATAGTGTATGGGTGTGACAGTGTGAGGGTGATAGTGTGAGGGTGACAGTGTGACAGTGATAGTGGGAGGGTGTGACAGTGTGAGGGTGATAGTGTGAGGGTGATAGTGTGAGGGTGACAGTGTGACAGTGATAGTGGAAGGGTGTGACAGTGTATGGGTGTGACAGTGTGAGGGTGATAGTGTGAGGTGTGAGGGTGTGACAGTGTGAGGTGTGAGGGTGTGACAGTGTGAGGGTGTGACAGTGTGAGGTGTGAGGGTGTGACAGTGTGAGGTGTGAGGGTGTGACAGTGTGAGGTGTGAGGGTGTGACAGTGTGAGGTGGTCAGGGTGAGAGGTTGGGACAGTGTGAGGTGGTCAGGGTGAGAGGGTGTGACAGTGTGAGGTGGTCAGGGTGAGAGGGTGGGACAGTGTGAGGTGGTCAGGGTGAGAGGGTGTGACAGTGTGAGGTGGTCAGGGTGAGAGGGTGGGACAGTGTGAGGTGGTCAGGGTGAGAGGGTGGGACAGTGTGAGGTGGTCAGGGTGAGAGGGTGTGACAGTGTGAGGTTGTCAGGGTGAGAGGGTGTGACAGTGTGAGGTGGTCAGGGTGAGAGGGTGTGACAGTGTGAGGTGACCAGGGTGAGAGGGTGTGACAGTGTGAGGTGGTCAGGGTGAGAGGTTGGGACAGTGTGAGGTGGTCAGGGTGGGAGGGTGGGACAGTGTGAGGTGGTCAGGGTGAGAGGTTGGGACAGTGTGAGGTGGTCAGGGTGAGAGGGTGTGGCAGTGTGAGGTGGTCAGGGTGAGAGGTTGGGACAGTGTGAGGTGGTCAGGGTGGGAGGGTGTGACAGTGTGAGGTGGTCAGGGTGAGAGGGTGGGACAGTGTGAGGTGGTCAGGGTGAGAGGGTGGGACAGTGTGAGGTTGTCAGGGTGAGAGGGTGTGACAGTGTGAGGTGGTCAGGGTGAAAGGGTGTGGCAGTGTGAGGTGGTCAGGGTGAGAGGGTGGGACAGTGTGAGGTGGTCAGGGTGAGAGGGTGGGACAGTGTGAGGTGGTCAGGGTGAGAGGGTGGGACAGTGTGAGGTGGTCAGGGTGAGAGGGTGGGACAGTGTGAGGTGGTCAGGGTGAGAGGGTGGGACAGTGTGAGGTGGTCAGGGTGAGAGGGTGGGACAGTGTGAGGTTGTCAGGGTGAGAGGGTGGGACAGTGTGAGGTGGTCAGGGTGAGAGGGTGGGACAGTGTGAGGTTGTCAGGGTGAGAGGGTGTGACAGTGTGAGGTGGTCAGGGTGAAAGGGTGTGGCAGTGTGAGGTGGTCAGGGTGAGAGGGTGGGACAGTGTGAGGTGGTCAGGGTGAGAGGGTGGGACAGTGTGAGGTGGTCAGGGTGAGAGGGTGGGACAGTGTGAGGTGGTCAGGGTGAGAGGGTGGGACAGTGTGAGGTGGTCAGGGTGAGAGGGTGGGACAGTGTGAGGTGGTCAGGGTGAGAGGGTGGGACAGTGTGAGGTTGTCAGGGTGAGAGGGTGGGACAGTGTGAGGTGGTCAGGGTGAGAGGGTGGGACAGTGTGAGGTGGTCAGGGTGAGAGGGTGGGAGGGGACAATGAGCCGTCGTGCTGCCGTAGACAGCACACATGGGAATGCCTTTGTTCATGTGTCTGTATTGTGCAGTAGGACAGCACGGTGATTGCGGCCTGGCGGTCGCCACGTTGTGCCGAGGTTGGGGAGACTGACCACAGCCCGGCATTGGAATCCATTCCGGCATTCAGACTACCCGACAACCTGGCTCGCAATAAGTAGCTTTCAATACTGTAAATGCTATATGTCGCGCTGAGAACCACGTCTATATCGTTGATTTCCTCTTTCAGAGAACCCAGTGAAGGAGGCGAGAGCGGCACCAGTCTCCCCCGCCAGTGGGCGCCCAGCGTCGTGGCAGCGAGCCGGTGAGGGAGAGGGCGCCATTGCGGGAGGGTGAGGGCGAGGGTTGACGGAAGCCTGCTGTCAGGTGTCTGCAGGAGACGGCCCCCGGCCCGGCCAGGTGCGGGCTATAAGGCGGGGGTGACCGGCCGGCCCTCCCCACTCGGTGCAGGCCCCACCCCCCCAGCCACTGGGCGCGGGCGCGGCGCGAGTCGCCACCTGTGGTGGACAGACCCTCCCTTGTCTCGGCGCCAGGCCAGCGGCGCAGCCAGACACACCGCCGACCGCCGCCACCACCGCGCCCTCTGACCACCAGGCCTGCACAGCAACTACGTGACTGCCACCGGCATCACCTTGCCTCCCCATCATGGAAACATCAGTTACAGAATCAATATAGCAGTGCGTGCAAAACATACACCGGACCGTTAACGCTCGGAATCTAGTTGCCCGCGCCCTGCACAGTGTAAGCCCTGCCCGAGCCATATAGAGGGGCTGCGGGCGGGGAGCGCGGCGCAGTATCACCAATGTGTGGAGGTGATATATCAAGGCCCACCGCCGGGTGCCGACTGACCAAGACAATGCCTCCCAGCCACAGACCGCTAATCCCATTTGCCAGCGGCCGGACCGGTCATTCATCAAGGTAACCGTGTCCCGCCGCCAGACAACCTCACGGCGAGACGGACGAACCGCTACCCTCGCCCACCACCCCTCTCCTCCCACACACCGCCAGGGGGTCACCCCACACTGGGTCAACCCACACCGCCAGCGGGTCACCCCACACTGGGTCAACCCACACTGGGTCAACCCACACCGCCAGCGGGTCACCCCACACCGCCATCGGGTCACGCCACACCGCCAGCAGGTCACCCCACACCGCCCGAGAGTCACCCCACACCGCCAACGGGTCACCCCACACCACCAGCGGGTCACCCCACACCGCCAGCGGGTAACCCCACACCGCCCGTGCGGCACCTCCCCCAGACGTGGGATTGGGCCGGTGATCTCCCCACCCGCTACACAGCCATAACCAGCCTTCAAGGCACAGGACAACAATGGCAGCACTTGACCCCGGTCACGATTTCCCTTTATATTATTCGGGCTTTCTTTTAAGATAACACCCTGGATAGGACGGAAAGGGAGGAGCCATGGACTGCCGAGGTCGGGTTCTGCCATGACACCGGGTGAGATGAGCAGCCCGCCACCCGCCTGGCCAGGACCCCCCTGGCCGCCCTGGACCTCCAGGATGGGGGCCGCGGCAGCCTACGTCACGCTGGCGGCCTGTCTGACGCGGGCGTTACTAGCGTGTCCCCCCGCCCCGTGCGCCTGCCCCAACTCCACCAGTCAGGTGATGTGCGTGGGCGCCCAGCTGACGGACGTCCCCCGCAACCTGCCCCCCTCCACCTCCACGCTGGACCTGAGCCACAACCTCCTTCACACGCTGACCGCCTCCTCGCTCTCCACCCTCCGCAACGTCGTCAACCTGAAGCTGGCCGACAACGTGATCGAGGCGGTGCAGGACGGCGCCTTCGAGCCCATGGTGTCCCTGCAGACCCTCGAGCTGGGCAACAACCGCCTGACCCGCCTCAGCGAGCACACCTTCCGCGGGGCCGCCCACACCCTGCTGCACCTCGACCTGTCCGCCAACGTCCTACAGGAGGTCGACGGCGCCTTCGCCGACATGGACCAGCTGTCCAGACTCGACCTCAAGAACAATCGCATTGCGCAAGTGACTCAGTTCTCGTTCCGCGACCTCAAGAGTCTGCGTTACCTGTTGCTGGCCCACAACGTCATCGCCTCCATCGACAAGAGGGCGTTCAAGAACTTGGAGAAGCTGATGTACCTGGTGCTGAAAGGTAACCCCATCGGGGACGTGGTCAGATTCCAGTTCAACTCCTACTTCCTGTCCTACGTGGACCTGTCTGAGTGCTCGCTGAGCACAGTGCCCAGGGGTCTCCCCAACTCTATCCGCTACCTGCAGCTGCGCAGGAACAACATGACTGAGGTCCGGAGACACACCTTCCAGGACTGCCCCTACATCAGCATCCTGGTGCTCGACGAGAACGGACTGACAGACATCCAGGAGAAGACGTTTGAGGAGATGAAGTACCTGCAGCAGCTGTGGCTCAACACCAACTCGCTGCGCCGCATCCCGCAGCCTCTGCCGGCCACGCTGCAGAGACTGCTCATGGACGACAACCAGGTCCGGGACCTCAGCGACGTCTTTCCGGAATCCTCACAGCTGAACACCTTGTCTCTGATGGGTAACAATATATCGTACGTGGCGTACAACGCGCTGTACAAGCTGCCAAAGCTCAAGTCGCTCGACCTGAGCAACAACCACATCCGCCACCTGTACGGCGAGACGTTCACCAACGCCTCGTGCCTGGACACGCTGCAGCTGTCGAAGAACCCGCTCCAGTTCTTCCACAGCCGCTGCCTGCACGGCCTGACGGGACTAAAAACACTCTCGCTCGCTTATATCTCCACGGTCGTCTCTTTACATAGTGATATTTTCCGCGACTTGACCAACTTAACGAAGCTCGACCTGGATAGCAGTCACTGGATCCTGCGCGCCGTCATGGCCGACCCGCAGCTCCTGGCCGGCCTGAGCCACGTGCAGGACCTCAGCATGGTGGGGTCGGACTTCACGCACCTCCAGGCAAACTTTCCATCTCACTTCCCCCGACTGGGGGTGCTTCATGTTTCGTCCGCGCGGTGGCACTGTGATACGTCCATGCTCTGGTTCCGGAACTGGTTGTTGTCGACGGCTGTGCGCGTGGCCAGCAAGGAGGATATCGCGTGCTTCACGCCGGCCGGGCTGCGGGGCAAGTCCCTCGTCACCCTGCAAGACAAGGACTTCGTGGCCACCACCACCCCACACACCCGCACCGCTCTGCCCACGGCGGGCCGGCTCACCACCTTCCCCGACCTGCCCTCCACAACCCCCACCCCCTTGCCCACGCTCACCCCAAGCCGGCCTGGGAGCGACTTGGACCGGGCGGGGGGTCGAGGGAGTGACGGTGGCCAGCAGGGGGGCGACCCCGAGCTGGCGCTGGCGGGCGAGGGTCGCCACGACCCGGAGTACGTGGTGTCCCGCCGCCCGCCCACCTGGGACGAGGTCCTCGACATGTCCTCCATGCTGCCCCTCGACAGCCTCATGGACCTGTTCACCACCTGGCCCCCCGGCCCTGGCCCCGGCCCCGGCCCCGGCCCAGACGTGGGGTCCTACCAACCGGCGGACCCCCATAAGTCCGGGGACGGCAGCTCGCGCGTCGACATACGTACGTTGTCGGCCTGGGGCCCCACGTCGCCGCTCGGGCCGCCCACGGCAGGCGACACGCCCGCCGGGGCGGCAGCGCCGTCACACTCCACGCTCATCATCATCGTCGCCACCACCATCGTCACCGTTATCATCGCCGCCGTCCTCATCTTCGTCATCGTCTACCTGGTCCGCAAACAGCGCCACAAGCACCAGCAACAGCCGCACGCCACGCCCACAGGGGGCGCCACTGGCGGCCGGCCACCACACCACGCCAGGGGGCGCCATGGCGGGGGCGCGGCGCCGCGACACAAACAGAAAGGAGCCTCCAAAACCAGCAAGGGCAGCAAGTCGGACCTATGCCACAACGGCATCAAGTACAAGAACAACAAAAACGACGTGCTGTACTTTATGCCCAAGAGTGTCGAGGGCAGCACGACAGAGAGCATCCACACGCCCACCAGCAAGGAGGCCATGTCCCTGATCCCGGGCAGAGACATCAACCACGAGGGACCGCTCAGGGTCTACAAGTGGGAGGACTTCTAGCCCCACCCACAAGTGGGAGGACTTCTAGCCCCACCCACAAGTGGGAGGACGTCTAGCCCCACCCACAAGTGGGAGGACGTCTAGCCCCACCCACAAGTGGGAGGACGTCTAGCCCCACCCACAAGTGGGAGGACGTCTAGCCCCACCCACAAGTGGGAGGACGTCTAGCCCCACCCACAAGTGGGATGACTTCTAGCCCCATTCACAAGTGGGAGGACGTCTAGCCCCACCCACAAGTGGGAGGACGTCTAGCCCCACCCACAAATGGGATGACTTCTAGCCCCATTCACAAGTGGGAGGACGTCTAGCCCCACCCAAAAGTGGGAGGACGTCTAGCCCCACCCACACGTGGGAGGACGTCTAGCCCCACCCACAAGTGGCAGGACGTCTAGCCCCACCCACAAGTGGAAGGACGTCTAGCCCCACCCACAAGTGGAAGGACGTCTAGCCCCACCCACAAGTGGGATGACTTCTAGCCCCATTCACAAGTGGGAGGACGTCTAGCCCCACCCACAAGTGGGAGGACGTCTAGCCCCACTTACAAGTGGGACGACGTCTAGCTCCACCCACAAGTGGGAAGACTTGTAGCCCCACCCACACGTGGAGGGGGGGGGGGCTTCTAACCCCACCGACAATTGGGAGGACTTCTATAACCCCACCCACAAGTGATGACTTTTATAACCCCACCCTACCCACCCTACCCATACGTGGGACAACATTCAACCCCACTACACCCCAAAGTGAGGAAACTTCTAGCCCCAGCCCACCCCCAGGTGGCAGGCCACGTGACCCCACCCACTTCCACCCACAGCTCGGCTTGACGCAATACGGCCCATACTTGTCTTAATCCGTTGTACATATATTGTTCAGTGTTCACAGTACTGCTATACTCAGTTAGGTCACCATCTTGTTACGAACTGTAGATGACGTTCAACCATACACAGGTTTACCTTAGGATGGACCTGATATGTTCACGCCGTACCATAGTCAACGTCTTGACTGGCACATGTACATATGTTTAGCAAGTCGACTGCACCGTAAACTCTTCCAGTTGCCACTGGTGTTCCACAACATGCAGTTAGTATTCTTAGATTTATTATTCAATCTATGACAGGTGTAAATACAGGTTTGCATGTGTAAGAGGGTGACTCGTATAGAATTCCATTGCAATAGAGGGAGGCGGGTCGCCAACGGGAGTAGAGGGGCCCAATGGGCTCACGTCTTACTCTATGTGGGCTGACGCCTTAATTGATGTGGGCTAACGTCTTAGTTTTCTGTGAGCTGACGCCTTATTCTAGGTGAGCTGACGCCGTATTCTAGGTGGGCAGATGCCATATTCTAGGTGAGCTGACGCCTTATTCTAGGTGAGCTGACGCCTTATTCTAGGCAGGCTGACGCCATATTCTAGGCGGCACATGGAGGGTTGTGGCCCCGCCATCACATGGAGGGCTGTGGCCCCGCCATCACATGGGGTGCTGTGGCCCCGCCATCACATGGAGGGCTGTGGCCCCGCCATCACATGGAGGGCTGTGGCCCCGCCATCACATGGAGGGCTGTGGCCCCGCCATCACATGGAGGGCTGTGGCCCCGCCATCACATGGAGGGCTGTGGCCCCGCCATCACATGGAGGGCTGTGGCCCCGCCATCACATGGAGGGCTGTGGCCCCGCCATCACATGGGTGGCTGTGGCCCCGCCATCACATGGAGGGCTGTGGCCCCGCCATCACATGGAGGGCTGTGGCCCCGCCATCACATGGAGGGCTGTGGCCCCGCCATCACATGGGGTGCTGTGGCCCCGCCATCACATGGAGGGCTGTGGCCCCGCCATCACATGGAGGGCTGTGGCCCCGCCATCACATGGAGGGCTGTGGCCCCGCCATCACATGGAGGGCTGTGGCCCCGCCATCACATGGGTGGCTGTGGCCCCGCCATCACATGGAGGGCTGTGGCCCCGCCATCACATGGAGGGCTGTGGCCCCGCCATCACATGGGGTGCTGTGGCCCCGCCATCACATGGGGGGCTGTGGCCCCGCCATCACATGGAGGGCTGTGGCCCCGCCATCACATGGAGGGCTGTGGCCCCGCCATCACATGGAGGGCTGTGGCCCCGCCATCACATGGAGGGCTGTGGCCCCGCCATCACATGGAGGGCTGTGGCCCCGCCATCACATGGAGGGCTGTGGCCCCGCCATCACATGGAGGGCTGTGGCCCCGCCATCACATGGAGGGCTGTGGCCCCGCCATCACATGGAGGGCTGTGGCCCCGCCATCACATGGGTGGCTGTGGCCCCGCCATCACATGGAGGGCTGTGGCCCCGCCATCACATGGAGGGCTGTGGCCCCGCCATCACATGGAGGGCTGTGGCCCCGCCATCACATGGGGTGCTGTGGCCCCGCCATCACATGGAGGGCTGTGGCCCCGCCATCACATGGAGGGCTGTGGCCCCGCCATCACATGGAGGGCTGTGGCCCCGCCATCACATGGAGGGCTGTGGCCCCGCCATCACATGGGTGGCTGTGGCCCCGCCATCACATGGAGGGCTGTGGCCCCGCCATCACATGGAGGGCTGTGGCCCCGCCATCACATGGGGTGCTGTGGCCCCGCCATCACATGGGGGGCTGTGGCCCCGCCATCACATGGAGGGCTGTGGCCCCGCCATCACATGGAGGGCTGTGGCCCCGCCATCACATGGAGGGCTGTGGCCTCGCCATCACATGGAGGGCTGTGGCCCCGCCATCACATGGAGGGCTGTGGGCCCGCCATCACATGGGGGGCTGTGGCCCCGCCATCACATGGGGGGCTGTGGCCCCGCCATCACATGGGGGGCTGTGGCCCCGCCATCACATGGGGGGCTGTGGCCCCGCCATCATATCACACAGCCCTCCATGTGATGGCCATCATATGGAGGGCAGTATGAAGTGTACAGAGAGGAAGCGAACAGGACCTGAAACTATTGTTATTGCGTGTGAATTGCATGCAGAGTGATTAGTGACTTGCTACATTATATTAAACATATTTGCTGATTATCTTTGACTTTCTCGTTAATTGCTAAGTATGAACTCAAACGAAATGGTGGTGTTTTGTGCCATTTTTGTGCACGTGAAAGCTAACCCTTCCGGAAAAAAAACATCGCCATGCCCCAGGTGCAAGTGCCAGAACGCCAAGGCAGGACGCCAGGACGCCACGGCAGGACGCCAGAACGCCAAGGCAGGACGCCAGGACGCCAGGACGCCACGGCAGGACGCCAGGACGCCAAGGCAAGACCTACCGGTCCGCAGTCCAGCAAACCTAACACATATATACAACTAATGACACAGGCACCGTCACCACCAGAGTGACAACCGATACCGTCACCACCAGTGACAACCGATACCGTCACCACCAGAGTGACAACCGATACCGTCACCACCAGTGACAACCGATACCGTCACAACCACATTGACAACCGATACCGTCACAACCAGTGACAACCGATACCGTCACAACCACATTGACAACCGATACCGTCACAACCACATTGACAACCGATACCGTCACAAACACGGTGACAACCGATACCGTCACAACCAGTGACAACCGATACCGTCACCACCAGAGTGACAACCGATACCGTCACAACCACATTGACAACCGATACCGTCACAACCACATTGACAACCGATACCGTCACCAACACGGTGACAACCGATACCGTCACAACCACATTGACAACCGATACCGTCACAACCACATTGACAACCGATACTGTCACAACCACATTGACAACCGATACCGTCACAACCACAGTGACAACCGATACCGTCACAAACACGGTGACAACCGATACCGTCACAACCACATTGACAACCGATACCGTCACAACCACATTGACAACCGATACCGTCACAACCACAGTGACAACCGATACCGTCACAAACACGGTGACAACCGATACCGTCACAACCACATTGACAACCGATACCGTCACAACCAAATTGACAACCGATACCGTCACAACCACAGTGACAACCGATACCGTCACAACCACATTGACAACCGATACCGTCACAACCACATTGACAACCGATACCGTCACAAACACGGTGACAACCGATACCGTCACAACCACATTGACAACCGATACCGTCACAACCACATTGACAACCGATACCGTCACAACCACATTGACAACCGATACCGTCACAACCACATTGACAACCGATACCGTCACAACCACAGTGACAACCGATACCGTCACAAACACGGTGACAACCGATACCGTCACAACCACATTGACAACCGATACCGTCACAACCACAGTGACAACCGATACCGTCACAAACACGGTGACAACCGATACCGTCACAACCACATTGACAACCGATACCGTCACAACCACATTGACAACCGATACCGTCACAACCACATTGACAACCGATACCGTCACAAACACGGTGACAACCGATACCGTCACAACCACATTGACAACCGATACCGTCACAACCACATTGACAACCGATACCGTCACAACCACATTGACAACCGATACCGTCACAACCACAGTGACAACCGATACCGTCACAAACACGGTGACAACCGATACCGTCACAACCACATTGACAACCGATACCGTCACAACCACAGTGACAACCGATACCGTCACAAACACGGTGACAACCGATACCGTCACAACCACATTGACAACCGATACCGTCACAACCAAATTGACAACCGACACCGTCACAACCACAGTGACAACCGATACCGTCACAACCACATTGACAACCGATACCGTCACAACCACATTGACAACCGATACCGTCAAAACCACAGTGACAATCGATACCGTCACAACCACAGTGACAACCCATACCGTCGCAACCACATTGACAACCGATACCCTCACAACCACATTGACAACCTATACCGTCAAAACCAGTGACAACCTATACCGTAAAAACAGTGACAACCGATACCGTCACAACCACAGTGGCAACCGATACCGTCACAACCACAGTGACAACCGATGCCGTCACAACCACATTGACAACCTATACCGTCAAAACCAGTGACAACCTATACCGTAAAAACAGTGACAACCGATACCGTCACAACCACAGTGACAACCTATACCGTCAAAACCACATTGACAACCGATACCGTCACAACCACATTGACAACCGATACCGTCACAACCAGTGACAACCGATACCGTCGCAACCACAGTGACAACCGATACCGTCGCAACCACAGTGACAACCGATACCGTCACAACCACATTGACAACCTATACCGTCAAAACCAGTGACAACCTATACCGTAAAAATAGTGACAACCGGTACCGTCACAACCACAGTGACAACCTATACCGTCAAAACCAGTGACAACCGATACTGTCACAACCACAGTGACAACCACACCTCACCCCCTTCACCACCACACGTCACCCTCCTCACCACCACACGTCACCCCCCTCACCACACGTCATCCCCCCCCCACCGCCACACGTCACCCCCCCTCACCAACACTCGTCACCCCCTCACCGCCACACGCCACCCCCCTCACCACCACACGTCACCCCCCTCACAACAGTCAACCCCCCTCGCCGCCACACCTATGGTGAGGCCGCCGGTCAGGCAGGACTGACAAGTGACCTATTATGTTCGGGTCATAAATAGCAGGCGTACACAATGTTGGTGGTTTATGTCCCGCAATGTGACGAATGGCCGCGGGCGACACAGCAGGAGCCGGGCGCCCGACATGGCAATGGGGCTGGGGGGCCCGCCATACACCACACCATGCTGGCACGGGCAAACAGGTTGGCAGTATCAGATAATTACAACAGATCCGACTACAAACTCTGAATGACGACGGGTTTTGAGGGCTGGGAAGGTGGCGGGAGGAATGGGGGGGGGGGGCTCATATTCACGTTGGAAGTACAGGTAAACACTGGAAAACGCCTTCAACTGCGACTTACAACAAAACGCTGGCCAAGGCGGAATGAGTAGCGGGCCGAGTGGGGAGTAGAGGGGCAGAGTGGGGAGTAGAAGGAAAGCGGTGAGTAGAGCGGCAGAGTGGGGATTAGAGGGGCAGAGTGGGGAGTAGAAGGAAAGCGGGCAGTAGAGCGGCGAGGCAGAGTGGGGAGAAAAGGGGCAGAGTGGGGAGTAGAGGGGCAGAGTGGGGAGTAGAGCGGCAGAGTGGGGAGTAGAGGGGCAGAGTGGGGGGAGTAGAGGATCAGAGTGGGGAGTAGAGAGGCAGAGTGGGAAGTAGAAGGAAAGCGGGCAGTGGAGCGGCAGAATGGGCATTAGAGGGGCAGAGCGGGGAGTAGAGGGGAGTAGAGAGGCAGAGTGGGGAGTAGAGGGGCAGAGTGGGGAGTAGAGGGGCAGAGTGGAGAGTAGAGGGACAGAGTGGGAAGTAGAGGGGCAGAAAGGTGACTAGAGGGGCAGAGTGGGGAGTAGAGCGACAGAGTAGGGATTAGAGGGGCAGGGTGGGGAGTAGAAGGACAGCGGTGAGTAGAGCGGCAGAGTGGGGTGTGGAGGGGCAGAGTGGGGAGCAGAGGGGCAGAGTGGGGAGTAGAGGGGCAGAGTGGGGGGAGTAGAGCGGCAGAGTGGGGAGTAGAGGGGCAGAGTTGAGAGTAGGGGGGCAGAGTGGGGAGTAGAGAGGCAGAGGGGGGAGTAGAAGGAAAGCGGGCAGTAGAGCGACAGAGTGGGCATTAGAGGGGCAGAGCGGGGAGTAGAGGGGCAGATTGGGCATTAGAGGGGCAGAGTGGGGCGTAGAGGGGCAGAGTGGGGAGTAGAGCGGCAGAGTGGGCATTAGAGGGGCAGAGCGGGGAGTAGAGGGGCAGAGTGGGCATTAGAGGGGCAGAGTGGGGAGTAGAGAGGCAGAGTGGGGAGTAGAGGGACAGCGGAGAGTAGAGCGGCAGAGTGGAGAGTAGAGGGGAAGAGTGGGGAGTAGAACGGCAGAGTGGGCATTAGAGGGGCAGAGTGGGGAGCATGGGCAGAGTGTGGAGTAGCGGGGCATGGTGGGGAGTAGAGGGGACAGAGTGGGGAGTAGTGGGGCAGTGGGGAGTAGAGGGGCAGAGTGGGGAGTAGAGGGGAAGAGTGGGGAATAGAGCGGCAGAGTGGGGAGTAGAGGGGACAGAGTGGGGGGAGTAGAGCGGCAGAGTGGGGTGTTGAGGGGCAGAGTGGGGAGTAGAGGGGGAGAGTGGGGAGTAGAGGGGCAGAGTGGGGAGTAGAGGGGCAGAGTGGGGAGTAGAGCGGCAGAGTGGGGAGTAGAGCGGCAGAGTGGTAGTAGAGGGGCAGAGTGGGGAGTAGAGGAGCAGAGTGGGGAGTAGAGGGGCAGAGTGGGGAGTAGAGAGGCAGAGTGGGGAGTAGAAGGAAAGCGGGCAGTAGAGCGGCAGAGTGGGCATTAGAGGGGCAGAGTGGGATGTAGAGGGGCAGAGTGGGGAGTAGAAGGAAAACGGGGAGTAGAGCGGCAGAGTGGGCATTAGAGGGGCAGAGCGGGAAGTAGAGGGGCAGAGTGGGCATTAGAGGGGCAGAGTTGGGAGTAGAGAGGCAGAGTGGGGAGTAGAGGGACAGCGGGGAGTAGAGCGGCAGAGTGGGGAATAGAGGGGAAGAGTGGGGAGTAGAACGGCAGAGTGGGCACTAGAGGGGCAGAGTGGGGAGTATGGGCAGAGTGGGGAGTAGCGGGGCATGGTGGGGAGTAGAGGGGACAGAGTGGGGAGTAGTGGGGCAGAGTGGAGAGTAGAGGGGCAGAGTGGGGAGTAGAGGGGAAGAGTAGGCAATAGAGCGACAGAGTGGGGAGTAGAGAGGCAGAGTGGGGGAAGCAGAGCGGCAGAGTGGGGTGTTGAGGGGCAGAGTAGGCAATAGAGGGGCAGAGTGGGGAGTAGAGCGGCAGAGTGGGGATAGAGCGGCAGAGTGGGGAGTAGAGCGGCAGAGTGGTAGTAGAGGGGCAGAGAGGGGAGTAGAGGGGCAGAGCGGGGAGTAGAGGGGCAGAGTGGGGAGTAGAGCGGCAGAGTGGGGTGTTGAGGGGCAGAGTGGGGAGTAGAGGGGCAGAGTGGGGAGTAGAGAGGCAGAGTGGGGAGTAGAGGGGCAGAGTGGGGAGTAGAGCGGCAGAGTGGTAGTAGAGGGGCAGAGTGGGGAGTAGAGGGGCAGAGTGGGGAGTAGAGGGGCAGAGTGGGGAGTAGAGAGGCAGAGTGGGGAGAAGAAGGAAGCGGGCAGTAGAGCGGCAGAGTGGGCATTAGAGGGGCAGAGTGGGGTGTAGAGGGGCAGAGTGGAGAGTAGAAGGAAAACGGGGAGTAGAGCGGCAGAGTGGGCATTAGAGGGGCAGAGCGGGGAGTAGAGGGGCAGAGTTGGGAGTAGAGAGGCAGAGTGGGGAGTAGAGGGACAGCGGGGAGTAGAGCGGCAGAGTGGGGAATATAGGGGAAGAGTGGGGAGTAGAACGGCAGAGTGGGCATTAGAGGGGTAGAGTGGGGAGTATGGGCAGAATGGGGAGTAGCGGGGCATGGTGGGGAGTAGAGGGGACAGAGTGGGGAGTAGTGGGGCAGAGTGGGGAGTAGAGGGGCAGAGTGGGGAGTAGAGGGGAAGAGTGGGGAATAGAGCGGCAGAGTGGGGAGTAGAGAGGCAGAGTGGGGGGAGCAGAGCGGCAGAGTGGGGTGTTGAGGGGCAGAGTGGGGAGTAGAGGGGCAGAGTGGGGAGTAGAGCGGCAGAGCGGGGAGTAGAGCGGCAGAGTGGTAGTAGAGGGGCAGAGTGGGGAGTGGAGGGGCAGAGTGGGGAGTAGAGCGGCAGAGTGGGGAGTAGAGCGGCAGAGTGGTAGTAGAGGGCAGAGTGGGGAGTAGAGGGGCAGAGTGGGGAGTAGAGCGACAGAGTGGTAGTAGAGGGGCAGAGTGGGGAGTAGAGCGGCAGAGTGGTAGTAGAGGGGCAGAGTGGGGAGTAGAGCGGCAGAGTGGGGAGTAGAGGGGCAGAGTGGGGAGTAGAGGGGCAGAGTGGGGAGTAGAGCGGCAGAGTGGTAGTAGAGGGGCAGAGTGGGGAGTAGAGGGGCAGAGTGGGGAGTAGAGCGGCAGAGTGGTAGTAGAGGGCAGAGTGGGGAGTAGAGGGGCAGAGTGGGGAGTAGAGCGGCAGAGTGGTAGTAGAGGGGCAGAGTGGGGAGTAGAGGGACAGAGTGGGGAGTAGAGGGGCAGAGTGGGGAGTAGAGGGGCAGAGTGGGGAGTGGAGGGGCAGAGTGGGGAGTAGAGCGGCAGAGTGGGGAGTAGAGCGGCAGAGTGGTAGTAGAGGGGTAGAGTGGGGAGTAGAGGAGCAGAGTGGGGAGTAGAGGGGCAGAGTGGGGAGTAGAGGGGCAGAGTGGGGAGTAGAGCGGCAGAGTGGTAGTAGAGGGGCAGAGTGGGGAGTAGAGGGGCAGAGTGGGGAGTAGAGCGGCAGAGTGGTAGTAGAGGGCAGAGTGGGGAGTAGAGGGGCAGAGTGGGGAGTAGAGCGGCAGAGTGGTAGTAGAGGGGCAGAGTGGGGAGTAGAGCGGCAGAGTGGTAGTAGAGGGGTAGAGTGGGGAGTAGAGGAGCAGAGTGGGGAGTAGAGGGGCAGATTTGGGAGTAAAGCGGCAGAGTGGGAGTAGAGGGGCCAAGGGGTGAGCTGGGGGCTAGTGGGGAGAGTAGAGTAGAGTTGGGGGAGGAGAATGACCGATTGGAGGAGTAGGGAGGGGGTAAGGAGTAGCAAACGTTACGAGTGCTGCGGTGGTACCGGCCATTCATCACATATACCTGCCACATCGAATATAAAACCCTCTCTAAGTCGGCCGCGGCGGCCTAGGCATGGAAAGATGAGAGGGAGAGCTATAGCATATTAATGGCGCGGGGGAATACGAGCCGGCTGTCTTTAATTTACTGCCATGCTGGGCGGGTAACAAGAGGAGCAGACCGGGGCCAGATAACATGGCTAGGTTGGTGGCTAGGTTGGTGGCGGGGGGGGGGCGTCATAGGCCAGATAACATGGCTAGGTTGGTGGCTAGGTTGGTGGCGGGGGGGGGGGGCGTCATAGGCCAGATAACATGGCTAGGTTGGTGGCTAGGTTGGTGGCGGGGGGGGGGCGTCATAGGCGAGATCACACGGCTAGGTTGGTGGCTAGGTTGGTGGCGGGGGCAGGCGTCATAGGCCAGATAACATGGCTAGGTTGGTGGCTAGGTTGGTGGCGGGGGGGGGGGGCGTCATAGGCCAGATAACATAGCTAGGTTGGTGGCTAGGTTGGTGGCGGGGGGGGGGCGCGTCATAGGCCAGATAACATGGCTAGATTGGTGGCTAGGTTGGTGGCGGGGGGGGGCGTCATAGGCCAGATAACATGGCTAGGTTGGTGGCTAGGTTGGTGGCGGGGGGGGGGGGCGTCATAGGCCAGATAACATGGCTAGGTTGGTGGCTAGGTTGGTGGCGGGGGGGGGGCGTCATAGGCCAGATAACATGGCTAGGTTGGTGGCTAGGTTGGTGGCGGGGGGGGGGGGCGTCATAGGCCAGATAACATGGCTAGGTTGGTGGCTAGGTTGGTGGCGGGCGTCATAGGCCAGATAACATAGCTAGGTTGGTGGCTAGGTTGGTGGCGGGCGTCATAGGCCAGATAACATGGCTAGGTTGGTGGCTAGGTTGGTGGCGGGGGGGGCGTCATAGGCCAGATAACATGGCTAGGTTGGTGGCTAGGTTGGTGGCGGGGGGGGGGCGTCATAGGCCAGATCACATGGCTAGGTTGGTGGCGGGGGGGGGGCGTCATAGGCCAGATCACATGGCTAGGTTGGTGGCTAGGTTGGTGGCGGGGGGGGGGGCGTCATAGGCCAGATCGGCTAGGTTGGTGGTGGGGGGGGGGCGCCATAGGCCAGATCACATGGCTAGGTTGGTGGCTAGGTTGGTGGCGGGGGGGGGGGCGTCATAGGCCAGATCACATGGCTAGGTTGGTGGCTAGGTTGGTGCGGGGGGGGGGCGTCATAGGCCAGACCACATGACTAGGTTGGTGGCTAGGTTGGTGGCGGGGGGGGGGCGTCATAGGCCAGATCACATGGCTAGGTTGGTGGCTAGGTTGGTGGGCGGGGGGGGCGTCATAGGCCAGATCACATGGCTAGGTTGGTGGCTAGGTTGGTGGTGGGGGGGGGGCGTCATAGGCCAGATCACATGGCTAGGTTGGTGGCTAGGTTGGTGGCGGGGGGGGCGTCCATAAGGCCAGATCACACGGCTAGGTTGGTGGTGGGGGGGGGCGTCATAGGCCAGATCACATGGCTAGGTTGGTGGCGGGGGGGGGCGTCATAGGCCAGATCACATGGCTAGGTTGGTGGTCAGGTTTGGTGGCGGGGGGGGGGGGCGTCATAGGCCAGATCACACGGCTAGGTTGGTGGTGGGGGGGGGCGTCATAGGCCAGATAACATGGCTAGGTTGGTGGCTAGGTTGGTGGCGGGGGGGGGGGGCGTCATAGGCCAGATCACATGGCTAGGTTGGTGGCGGGGGGGGGGCGTCATAGGCCAGATCACACGGCTAGGTTGATGGTGGGGGGGGGGGGCGTCATAGGCCAGATCACATGGCTAGGTTGGTGGCTAGGTTGGTGGCGGGGGGGCGTCATAGGCCAGATCACATGGCTAGTTGGTGGAGGGGGAGAGGGGGCGTCATACGCCAGATCACATGGCTAGGTTGGTGGCAGGGGGGGGGGACGTCATAGGCCAGATCACATGGCTAGGTTGGTGGCTAGGTTGGTGGCGAGGGGGTGGGGGGGGGGCGTCATAGGCCAGATCACATGGCTAGGTTGGTGGCTAGGTTTAGTGGCGGGGGGGGGCGTCATAGGCCAGATCACATGGCTAGGTTGGTGGTGGGGGGGGCGTCATAGGCCAGATCACATGGCTAGTTGGTGGCGGGGGGCGGGC
>OZ025263.1:37467896-37512037 GCA_964019135.1 Arenicola marina | reverse complement strand
CAGATCACATGGCTAGGTTGGTGGCGGGGGGGGGGGGGCGTCATAGGCCAGATCACATGGCTAGTTGGTGGCGGGGGCGGGCGGGGGCGTCATAGGCCAGATCACATGGCTAGGTAGGTGGGCGGGGGGGGGGCGTCATAGGCCAGATCACATGGCTAGTTGGTGGCGGGGGCGGGCGGGGGGCGTCATAGGCCAGATCACATGGCTAGGTTGGTGGCGGGGGGGGGGCGTCATAGGCCAGATCACATGGCTAGTTGGTGGCGGGGGGCGGGCGGGGGGCGTCATAGGCCAGATCACATGGCTAGGTTGGTGGCGGGGGGGGGCGTCATAGGCCAGATCACATGGCTAGGTTGGTGGCGGGGGGGGGGCGTCATAGGCCAGATCACATGGCTAGGTTGGTGGTGGGGGGGGCGTTATAGGCCAGATCAAAGGTCAATCTCAATCCACGTCACCAATGTTCAAACTCAACCCACGTCACCAATGGTCAATCTCAACCCACGTCACCAATGCTCAATCTTAATCCAAGTAACCAATGGTCAGTCTCAACCGTGTAACCAATGTTTAACCTCAACCCGTGTAACCAATGTTCAAT
The DNA here is from genome assembly GCA_964019135.1 of Arenicola marina. NCBI lineage: Eukaryota > Metazoa > Annelida > Polychaeta > Arenicolidae > Arenicola > Arenicola marina. The sequence goes on along the minus strand of OZ025263.1, from coordinate 37,511,445 downwards.
ATCAACCCGTGTAACTACTGTTCAATCTCAACCCACGTCACCAATGTTCTGTCTCAACCCGTGTAACCAATGTTCAATCTGAACCCTCGTCACCAATGGTCAATCTCAATCCAAGTAACCAAGGGCCAATCTCAATCCAAGTAACCAATGGTCAATCTCAATCTACGTCACCAAAGGTCAATCTCAACCCACGTCACCAATGTTCAATCTCAACCCACGTCACCAATGGTCAATCTCAACCCGTATAACCAATGTTCAATCTCAACAAACGCAGCCAATGTTCAGCCTCAACCGACGTAACCAAAGTTTAATCTCATCTAATTCACTAAAGGTCAATCTCAATTCACGTCACCAATGTTCAGTCTCAACCCACGTCACCAATGGTCAAGCTCGACCCGTGTAACCAATGGTCAATCTCAATCCAAGTAACCAATGGTCAGTCTCAATCCACTTAACCAATGGTCAATGCAGCCAATGTTCAGCCTCAACCGACGTAACCAATGTTTAATCTCAACCCACGTCACCAAAGGTCAATCTCAACCCACGTCACAAAAGGTCAATCTCAACTTGTGTAACCAATGTTCAATCTCAACCCACGTCCCCAATGGTCAATATGAACCCACGCTGCCAATGGTCAATCTCAACCCACGTCATCAATGGCCAATCTCAACCCACGTAACCAATGATCAATCTCAACCCGTGTAACCAATGTTCAATCTCAACAAACGTAACACACGGTCAATTTCAACCCACGTCACCAATGGTCAATCTCAACCCGTGTAACCAATGGTCAGTCTCAACCCACGTCACCAATGGTCAATCTCAACCCGTGTAACCAATGGTCAATCTCAATCCAAGTAACCAATGGTCAATCTCAACCCACGTAACCAATGTTTAATCTCGACCTACGTAACCAATCGTCAATCTCAACCCGTGTAACCAATGGTCAATCTCAACCCGTGTAACCAATGGTCAATCTCAACCCGTGTAACCAATGGTCAATCTCAACCCACGTCACCAATGGTAAATCTCAACCCACGTCACCAAAGGTCAATCTCGACCCGTGTAACCAATGGTCAATCTCAATCCAAGTAACCAATGGTCAATATCAATCCAATTATCGAATGGTCAATCTGAACCCGTGTAACCAATGTTCAATCTCAACAAATGTAACCAATGGTCAATCTCAACCCGTGTCACCAATGGTAAATTTCAATCCACGTAACCAATGTTCAATCTCAACCCACGTAACCAATGTTCAATTTCAACCCACGTAACCAATGGTCAAGCTCGACCCGTGTAACCAATGGTCAATCTCAACCCACGTAACCAATGGTCAATCTCGACCTACGTAACCAATTTAATCTTAACCAAGCCAAAAAAAAGCAAACGCTTAGTAAAAGAATATGTAAACAATGCGCGGTCTGCAAACACGTAGCCAATATTTAGTCTGTTTCCATCACATAACTCCTTTGACTTGTATGTTCGCCGGGTAGAGATATACATCATTCAATACAGGTAACAACATTCGACAGTATAATCAATGCAAGATGACAGAGGAATCAAACATGCATGCCTCGGTAACAAACAATAGGACGAGAGCTAAATAGTGCAGCGGACTCACGTGGCAGGTCAGCGTGGAAGATTTCACGGAGGGCCATAAACTCATCTTCCGGGGAGATCTGGGCGGCACCGAACTCCTCCCTGTCTGGCCACACCTCCCTGACAACAAACACACCAATCAGTACGTCACTCCCCCTGTCTGGCCACACCTCCCTGACAAAACCACACCAATCAGTACGTCACTCCCCCTCTCTGGCCACACCTCCCTGACAACAAACACACCAATCAGTACGTCACTCCCCCTGTCTGGCCACACCTCCCTGACAACAAACACACCAATCAGTACGTCACTCCCCCTGTCTGGCCACACCGCCCTGACAACAAACACACCAATCAGTACGTCACTCCCCCTGTCTGGGCCACACCTCCCTGACAACAAACACACCAATCAGTACGTCACTCCCTCTCTGGCCACACCTTCCTGACAACAAACACACCAATCAGTACGTCACTCCCCCTGTCTGGGCCACACCTCCCTGACAACAAACACACCAATCAGTACGTCACTCCCCCTGTCTGGCCACACCTTCCTGACAGCAAACACACTGATCAGTACGTCACTCCCTGTCTGGCCACACCTTCCTGACAACAAACACACCAATCAGTACGTCGCTCCCCCTGTCTGGCCACACCTCCCTGACAAAACCACACCAATCAGTACGTCACTCCCCCTCTCTGGCCACACCGCCCTGACAACAAACACACCAATCAGTACGTCGCTCCCCCTGTCTGGCCACACCTCCCTGACAAAACCACACCAATCAGTACGTCGCTCCCCCTGTCTGGCCACACCTCCCTGACAAAACCACACCAATCAGTACGTCACTCCCCCTGTCTGGCCACACCTCCCTGACAACAAACACACCAATCAGTATGTCACTCCCTCTGTCTGGCCACACCTCCCTGACAACAAACACACCAATCAGTACGTCGCTCCCCCTGTCTGGCCACACCTCCCTGACAAAACCACACCAATCAGTACGTCACTCCCCCTGTCTGGCCACACCTCCCTGACAAAACCACACCAATCAGTACGTCGCTCCCCCTGTCTGGCCACACCTTCCTGACAAAACCACACCAATCAGTACGTCACTCCCCCTGTCTGGCCACACCTCCCTGACAAAACCACACCAATCAGTACGTCACTCCCCCTCTCTGGCCACACCGCCCTGACAACAAACACACCAATCAGTACGTCGCTCCCCCTGTCTGGCCACACCTCCCTGACAAAACCACACCAATCAGTACGTCGCTCCCCCTGTCTGGCCACACCTCCCTGACAAAACCACACCAATCAGTACGTCACTCCCCCTGTCTGGCCACACCTCCCTGACAAAACCACACCAATCAGTACGTCGCTCCCCCTGTCTGGCCACACCTCCCTGACAAAACCACACCAATCAGTACGTCACTCCCCCTGTCTGGCCACACCTCCCTGACAACAAACACACCAATCAGTATGTCACTCCCTCTGTCTGGCCACACCTCCCTGACAACAAACACACCAATCAGTACGTCACTCCCTCTCTGGCCACACCTCCCTGACAACAAACACACCAATCAGTACGTCACTCCCCCTCTCTGGCCACACCTCCCTGACAACAAACACACCAATCAGTACGTCACTCCCCCTCTCTGGCCACACCTCCCTGACAACAAACACACTGATCAGTATGTCACTCCCCCTCTCTGGCCACACCTCCCTGACAACAAACACACCAATCAGTACGTCGCTCCCCCTGTCTGGCCACACCTCCCTGACAACAAACACACCAATCAGTACGTCACTCCCCCTCTCTGGCCACACCTCCCTGACAACAAACACACTGATCAGTACGTCGCTCCCCCTCTCTGGCCACACCTCCCTGACAACAAACACACTGATCAGTACGTCGCTCCCCCTCTCTGGCCACACCTCCCTGACAACAAACACACCAATCAGTACGTCACTCCCCCTGTCTGGCCACACCTCCCTGACAACAAACACACTGATCAGTACGTCGCTCCCCCTCTCTGGCCACACCTCCCTGACAACAAACACACTGATCAGTACGTCACTCCCCCTCTCTGGCCACACCTCCCTGACAACAAACACACTGATCAGTACGTCGCTCCCCCTCTCTGGCCACACCTCCCTGACAACAAACACACTGATCAGTACGTCGCTCCCCCTGTCTGGCCACACCTCCCTGACAACAAACACACCAATCAGTACGTCACTCCCCCTGTCTGGCCACACCGCCCTGACAACAAACACACCAATCAGTACGTCACTCCCCCTGTCTGGCCACACCGCCCTGACAACAAACACACCAATCAGTACGTCACTCCCCCTGTCTGGCCACACCTCCCTGACAACAAACACACCAATCAGTACGTCACTCCCCCTCTCTGGCCACACCTCCCTGACAACAAACACACCAATCAGTATGTCACTCCCTCTGTCTGGCCACACCTCCCTGACAACAAACACACCAATCAGTACGTCACTCCCTCTCTGGCCACACCTCCCTGACAACAAACACACCAATCAGTACGTCACTCCCCCTCTCTGGCCACACCTCCCTGACAACAAACACACTGATCAGTACGTCGCTCCCCCTGTCTGGCCACACCTCCCTGACAACAAACACACCAATCAGTACGTCACTCCCCCTCTCTGGCCACACCTCCCTGACAACAAACACACCAATCAGTACGTCACTCCCCCTCTCTGGCCACACCTCCCTGACAACAAACACACCAATCAGTACGTCACTCCCCCTCTCTGGCCACACCTCCCTGACAACAAACACACTGATCAGTACGTCGCTCCCCCTGTCTGGCCACACCTCCCTGACAACAAACACACCAATCAGTACGTCACTCCCCCTCTCTGGCCACACCTCCCTGACAACAAACACACTGATCAGTACGTCGCTCCCCCTGTCTGGCCACACCTCCCTGACAACAAACACACCAATCAGTACGTCACTCCCCCTCTCTGGCCACACCTCCCTGACAACAAACACACTGATCAGTACGTCACTTCCCCTCTCTGGCCACACCTCCCTGACAACAAACACACTGATCAGTACGTCACTCCCCCTCTCTGGCCACACCTCCCTGACAACAAACACACCAATCAGTACGTCACTCCCCCTCTCTGGCCACACCTCCCTGACAACAAACACACTGATCAGTACGTCACTCCCCCTGTCTGGCCACACCTTCCTGACAAAACCACACCAATCAGTACGTCACTCCCCCTGTCTGGCCACACCTCCCTGACAAAACCACACCAATCAGTACGTCACTCCCCCTCTCTGGCCACACCGCCCTGACAACAAACACACCAATCAGTACGTCGCTCCCCCTGTCTGGCCACACCTCCCTGACAAAACCACACCAATCAGTACGTCGCTCCCCCTGTCTGGCCACACCTCCCTGACAAAACCACACCAATCAGTACGTCACTCCCCCTGTCTGGCCACACCTCCCTGACAAAACCACACCAATCAGTACGTCACTCCCCCTCTCTGGCCACACCTCCCTGACAAAACCACACCAATCAGTACGTCGCTCCCCCTGTCTGGCCACACCTTCCTGACAACAAACACACTGATCAGTACGTCACTCCCCCTCTCTGGCCACACCTCCCTGACAAAACCACACCAATCAGTACGTCACTCCCCCTGTCTGGCCACACCTCCCTGACAAAACCACACCAATCAGTACGTCGCTCCCCCTGTCTGGCCACACCTTCCTGACAACAAACACACTGATCAGTACGTCACTCCCCCTCTCTGGCCACACCTCCCTGACAAAACCACACCAATCAGTACGTCACTCCCCCTCTCTGGCCACACCTCCCTGACAAAACCACACCAATCAGTACGTCACTCCCCCTGTCTGGCCACACCTCCCTGACAAAACCACACCAATCAGTACGTCGCTCCCCCTGTCTGGCCACACCTTCCTGACAAAACCACACCAATCAGTACGTCACTCCCCCTGTCTGGCCACACCTCCCTGACAAAACCACACCAATCAGTACGTCGCTCCCCCTGTCTGGCCACACCTTCCTGACAAAACCACACCAATCAGTACGTCACTCCCCCTGTCTGGCCACACCTCCCTGACAAAACCACACCAATCAGTACGTCACTCCCCCTCTCTGGCCACACCGCCCTGACAACAAACACACCAATCAGTACGTCGCTCCCCCTGTCTGGCCACACCTCCCTGACAAAACCACACCAATCAGTACGTCGCTCCCCCTGTCTGGCCACACCTCCCTGACAAAACCACACCAATCAGTACGTCACTCCCCCTGTCTGGCCACACCTCCCTGACAACAAACACACCAATCAGTATGTCACTCCCTCTGTCTGGCCACACCTCCCTGACAACAAACACACTGATCAGTGCGTCACTCCCTCTCTGGCCACACCTCCCTGACAACAAACACACTAATCAGTACGTCACTCCCCCTCTCTGGCCACACCTCCCTGACAACAAACACACCAATCAGTATGTCACTCCCTCTGTCTGGCCACACCTCCCTGACAACAAACACACTGATCAGTGCGTCACTCCCTCTCTGGCCACACCTCCCTGACAACAAACACACTAATCAGTACGTCACTCCCTCTCTGGCCACACTTGCTGACAACAAACACACCAATCAGTACGTCACTCCCCCTCTCTGGCCACACCTCCCTGACAACACACACCAATCAGTACGTCACTCCCCCTGTCTGGCCACACCGCCCTGACAACAAACACACTAACCAGTACGTCACTCCCCCTGTCTGGCCACACCTCCCTGACAACAAACACACCAATCAGTACGTCACTCCACCTCTCTGGCCACACCTTCCTGACAACAAACACACCAATCAGTACGTCACTCTCCCTCTCTAGCCACACCTCCCTGACAACAAACACACCAATCAGTACGTCACTCCCCCTGTCTGGCCACACCTCCCTGACAACAAACACACCAATCAGTACGTCACTCTCCCTCTCTAGCCACACCTCCCTGACAACAAACACACTGATCAGTACGTCACTCCATCTCTGGCCACACCTCCCTGACAACAAACACACCAATCAGTACGTCACTCCCCCTCTCTGGCCACACCTCCCTGACAACAAACGCACCAATCAGTACGTCACTCCCCCTCTCTGGCCACACTTGTTGACAACAAACACACCAATCAGTACGTCACTCCATCTCTGGCCACACCTTCCTGACAACAAACACACCAATCAGTACGTCACTCCCCCTCTCTGGCCACACCTTCCTGACAACAAACACACCAATCAGTACGTCACTCCCCCTCTCTGGCCACACTTGTTGACAACAAACACACCAATCAGTACGTCACCCCCCCCCCCACCCCCTCTCTGGCCACACCTCCCTGACAACAAACACACCAATCAGTACGTCACTCCCCCTGTCTGGCTACACTTCCCTGACAACAAACACACCAATCAGTACGCCACTCCCCCTCTCTGGCCACACCTCCCTGACAACAAACACACCAATCAGTACGTCACTCCCCCTCTCTGGCCACACTTGTTGACAACAAACACACCAATCAGTACGTCACCCCCCCCCCCCACCCCCTCTCTGGCCACACCTCCCTGACAACAAACACACCAATCAGTACGTCACCCCCCCCCCACCCCCTCTCTAGCCACACCTCCCTGACAACAAACACACCAATCAGTACGTCACTCCACCTCTGGCTATACCTTCCTGACAACAAACACACCAATCAGTACGTCACCCCCCCCCCCCCACCCCCTCTCTGGCCACACCTCCCTGACAACAAACACACCAATCAGTACGTCACTCCCCCTGTCTGGCTACACCTCCCTGACAACAAACACACCAATCAGTACGTCACTCCCCCTCTCTGGCCACACCTCCCTGACAACAAACACACCAATCAGTACGTCACTCCCCCTCTCTGGCCACACCTCCCTGACAACAAACACACCAATCAGTACGTGACTTCCCCTGTCTGGCCACACCTCCCTGACAACAAACACACCAATCAGTACGTCACTCCATCTCTGGCCACACCTTCCTGACAACAAACACACCAATCAGTACGTCACTCCCCCTCTCTGGCCACACCTCCCTGACAACAAACACACCAATCAGTACGTCACTCCATCTCTGGCCACACCTTCCTGACAACAAACACACCAATCAGTACGTCACTCCCCCTCTCTGGCCACACTTGTTGACAACAAACACACCAATCAGTACGTCACCCCCCCCCCCCCACCCCCTCTCTGGCTACACCTTCCTGACAACAAACACACCAATCAGTACGTCACTCCCCCTCTCTGGCCACACCTTCCTGACAACAAACACACCAATCAGTACGTCACTCCCCCTCTCTGGCCACACTTGTTGACAACAAACACACCAATCAGTACGTCACCCCCCCCCCACCCCCTCTCTGGCCACACCTCCCTGACAACAAACACACCAATCAGTACGTCACTCCCCCTCTCTGGCCACACCTTCCTGACAACAAACACACCAATCAGTACGTCACTCCCTCTCTGGCCACACCTCCCTGACAACAAACACACTGATCAGTACGTCACTCTCCCTCTCTAGCCACACCTCCCTGACAACAAACACACCAATCAGTACGTCACTCCCTCTCTGGCCACACCTCCCTGACAACAAACACACCAATCAGTACGTCACTCCCCCTCTCTGGCCACACTTGTTGACAACAAACACACCAATCAGTACGTCACCCCCCCCCCCCCACCCCCTCTCTGGCTACACCTTCCTGACAACAAACACACCAATCAGTACGTCACTCCCCCTCTCTGGCCACACCTTCCTGACAACAAACACACCAATCAGTACGTCACTCCCCCTCTCTGGCCACACTTGTTGACAACAAACACACCAATCAGTACGTCACCCCCCCCCCCCCACCCCCTCTCTGGCCACACCTCCCTGACAACAAACACACCAATCAGTACGTCACTCCCCCTCTCTGGCCACACCTTCCTGACAACAAACACACCAATCAGTACGTCACTCCCTCTCTGGCCACACCTTCCTGACAACAAACACACCAATCAGTACGTCACTCCCCCTCTCTGGCCACACCTTCCTGACAACAAACACACCAATCAGTACGTCACTCCCTCTCTGGCCACACCTCCCTGACAACAAACACACTGATCAGTACGTCACTCTCCCTCTCTAGCCACACCTCCCTGACAACAAACACACCAATCAGTACGTCACCCCCCCCCCCCCCCACCCCCTCTCTGGCTACACCTTCCTGACAACACACACACTGATCAGTACGTCACTCCCTCTCTGGCCACCAGAGGTCGCCTACCTGGCGGCACGCAGCAAAGCCACGGCTTCTCCTGGAGCCTTCTGGCGCAACCAATCCTGAATGCGGAACATGGTGTTCACCCTAAAAAGAAACGAAACGCGTGTGAAATTCAATGTGATACATATCGCAAAACAACATGCATTAGATACAAATAGGATAGTAGGATAGATATCGTCCACCACGCCATTAATACACATATCTCCCACAATGTCAGGCATATATCGCCAAATATGTCGGATAGATTTCACCCAATGGTCTGATATATATCGCACAATGGTCTGATATATATCGCACAATGGTCAGATATATATCGCCCAGTGGTCTAATATATATCGCCCAATGGTCTGATATATATCGCTCAATGGTCTGATATATATCACCCAATGGTCTAATATATATCGCCCAATGGTCTGATATATATCGCTCAATGGTCTGATATATATCGCACAATGGTCAGATATATATAGCCCAGTGGTCTAATATATATCGCCCAATGGTCTGATATATATCGCTCAATGGTCTGATATATATCACCCAATGGTCTGATATATATCGCCCAATGGTCTGATATATATCGCACAATGGTCTGATATATATCGCACAATGGTCAAATATATATCGCCCAGTGGTCTAATATATATCGCCCAATGGTCTGATATATATCGCTCAATGGTCTGATATATATCACCCAATGGTCTGATAGGTACCCCCCATTGGTCTGATATATATCGCCCAATGGTCTGATATATATCGCTCAGTGGTCTAATATATATCGCCCAATGGTCTGATATATATCGCTCAATGGTCTGGTATATATCACCCAATGGTCTGATAGGCATCCCCCATTAGTCTGATATATATCGCCCAATGGTCAGATATATATCGCTCAGTGGTCTAATATATATCGCCCAATGGTCTGATATATATGGCTCAATGGTCTGATATATATCACCCAATGGTCTGATAGGTATCCCCCATTGGTCTGATATATATCGCCCAATGGTCTGATATATATCGCTCAGTGGTCTAATATATATCGCCCAATGGTCTGATATATATCGCTCAATTGTCTGATATATATCACCCAATGGTCTGATAGGTATCCCCCATTGGTTTGATATATATCGCCCAATGGTCAGATATATATCGCTCAGTGGTCTAATATATATCGCCCAATGGTCTGATATATATCGCTCAATGGTCTGATATATATCACCCAATGGTGTGATAGGTATCCCCTATTGGTCTGATATATATCGCCCAATGGTCTGATATATATCGCTCAATGTTCTGACATATATCGCCCAATGGTCTGACATGTATCGCTTAATGGTCTAATAAATATGACCTAATGGTCTGATATATATCACCCAATGGTCTGATATATATCACAGAATGGTCTGATAGATATCACCCAATGGTGTGATAAATATAACAGAATGGTCTCATATATATCACCCAATGGTCTGACATGTCACCCAATGGTGTGAAATATATCACAGAATGGTCTGATAGATATCACCCAATGGTGTGATAAATATAACAGAATGGTCTCATATATATCACCCAATGGTCTGACATGTCACCCAATGGTGTGAAATATATCACAGAATGGTCTTAAATATCACCCAAAGGTGTGATATATACATTACAGATGGTCTGATAGATATCACCCAATGGTCTGATAAATAACGCCCAATGGTCTGATAGATATCGCCCAATGGTCTGATAGATACCACCCAATGGTCTGATAGATATCGCCCAATGGTTTGATAGATATCGCCCTATGAGACATTTCCATGAGAGCCAAAAGCCCACTGACTCACAAAAGAAGTACAACTACGAGACATTTCCATGGGACCCAGAAGCCCACTAACTCACAAAGGAAGTCCAACTACCAGACATTTCCATGGGACCCAGAAGCCCACTGACTCACAAAGGAAGTCCCACTACGAGACATTTCCATGGGACCCAGAAGCCCACTGACTCACAATAGAAGTCCCACTACGAGACATTTCCATGGGACCCAGAAGCCCACTGACTCACAAAGCACGTGTAACTACGAGACATTTAAATGGGACCCAGAAGCCCACTGACCCACAAAGGAAGTCCAACTACGAGACATTTCCTTGGGACCCAGAAGCCCACTGATTCATAAAGGAAGCACAACTACGAGACATTTCCATGGGACCCAGAAGCCCACTGACTCACAAAGGAAGTCCAACTACGAGACAGCTCGCCTGGTGTCGCAATAAGACAGTGATTTTGTTACCCGTAGCCACCGGAATAGGTTAGATGTCCAACCGCCTCCTGAGAGCCAGACCCATTCACTCGATGGGGAGGTGACTGCACCAGTAACGAGCGCAATCTTGTCAAGCATCTTACGGAACAGACGGAAAAGCCAAACTTCTTTCTCAAGATCTAGTGTTTATCTTAGTTTTAAAAAAAAATGATTGAAAAGAGGAATGGCGGCCGAGTGAGAGGCACGGTAGCGAGCGGTCAGCACAACTTTCGCCACTAAAACGTTTCATTTTCGACTACAACTTCGAAATACATGGATAAGTGGATTACAAAGACTTCGCGGAAACGCTCACGTAACATTAGCGCCGAATACGACAGCAAGAAGCAGCCTTGTCATCAAAAAACACCTCCTTCACTTCACACCATGAGCGATAATTCCAAAACACAGCGGGAGGCCATGTTGGTCACACCTGTAGTGGCAGCGGTGTTGGATAACCCAATGGCGGACACAGAGGACACTGATGGAAATACGAGTCTCCCAATCGAAATTATAGGTGAGAACTCAAGCTGTATTGCCGCCCTTCGTAGTGAAAACGAAGATTTAAAGTCAGAACTAGAACTCTTGAAAGGGTTAGTCATTAACCAAAATGAACGTATTAATGTTCTCACAGAGCGTGTAGAGGACCTTACTCTGCGCTCGATGAAACACAATGTCCTACTGCACAATATTCCTGAAAGTGTGGAGAAGAGGGCTACAGAGGACTGTGAACATGTTGTGACAAACTACTTGACAAACTCTGGCTTTAGCGGTCATATCCCCCCAATTGACTGTGCGCATCGACTAGGCCGTCAAGCCGCCAGTGATACCAAAGGAAGACCCAGGCCAATAGTTGTTCGCTTCGCTACTCAAAAGGGTGCCAATACACTACTGCAGTATGGCAGAGCTCAGAGAAAGAAGGGCCATGATCAGGGTAAAATCACTCCGCAATATCCAATTGATACGATAGAAAAACGACGCCGATTTAGTGAGAAGATTGCGGATGTGAAAAAGAAGGCAGGCGTCACACCGGTTACGATAAAAATGACTAAAGACAGACTTTGGATCAATGGCCAGTTGCAAAGGGACCCCCTTCCCAAGCCGTCACCCAAGGATATCTTGCACATTTCGATCTCGTAAAGAGAAAAGCTCTCCAGTCACATTACCAGCTCAACAGGCCGCACTGCCAGCTCTGGCAGCGTCTCGATAACTGCGACTAAAATCCCCGTGAGCTCTATTGGAGACGTCCGAGCCGCTTACAGGGCTCTGATGCTGGACCCCGCCAGGCAGGAGGCTGCCCATGTGACCTCTGCCTTTCGCTTCAAGGACACGTACCCATCGCAAGAAACAACAGAAGGATGGCAGGACGACGGAGCTCATGGAGCGGGGCGTCACCTTCGGTACCTGATGCGGCGTCACCAGCTTGACAGCGTCGCCATATTCCTTACAATATCAACGAACAGCGCACAGCTAGGACAAAGCGGCTTCAAGCTGATTGAGTCATCATTGGAAGGCTTGGTCTGAAGACCCTCTACGTAATTAGCCAGCCTTTCCAATTACGATCCCTCCCCAAATTAGACTCTGACGTGAAAAACTCCGCTCGAGTTAAAGCGGTTCTTTCAAGTGGTATTCCGACAACTGTTGAAATGGTAACCACTTACCTGAAATTAACTACTGCGTCAAGTCGCAGCTGACAGCATGTTAGCGACATAATCGCTGCCAACAGTTGGGTGACACCGCGAGGGGTCCATTTCCATTTTCATTTTCTTTCCTTCCTTTCTTCCCCGTTTTCGCTTCTGTTGTTTTGACCGTGAGCTTCTACCCGTAGCCGCACGAAATGTACATAGGGTTAAAGAGTTGTACTTGCATATCACTGCTTCTCGCCCGCACATCGCTTGGTTTTAACACCTGCTATATTTTCTCGCGTTTCTCGTTTTGTTCTTTTTTTTTTTGCAATCAACTTAAATTTCATACATGTACATTCACGAAGCGACCTACCGATGTCCTGTTACTATGTACTGCTGTATTTTACTCTCTCGTGTTCAACTCGATTTAGTCTTCTGCTCCTTATTTTTCCTTAGACTATGTGCGAGATGCCCGATGTAATGTGTCCGACCCAATGTGAGAAGCTGCTGGAACACGTGTCCTCTGTAAAAACGCGATTATGTTCGGGCGATATTGCCATGAATCCTGGTCCCTCCCCAGGTCGGGGTCCCAGAGTCCAGTCTGTCAGAGCTGTTTCTGTGTGTCATGCGAACGTGAACGGCTTGCACGACAATGAAATAAACTATATTACTGCGAACTTTGTTGGTAGCCACGATATTATTTGCATAACTGAAACGCACTTAAATCCGGCTTCTATTGTCGATCTTAGTCTTTCAGGTTACCAAAAGCCCTTTCGCCGAGATCGAATAGCAGGGACCTGGGGCGGAGTTTTGGTATGGGTCTCTGATGGTATACTGGCCACACGTAGAACTGATCTTGAGGCAGGGGATATCGAGAGCATTTGGTTAGAATGTCTCATAGGCAATAACAAGTTCTTATTTTGTGGGATTTACAGACCACCAAGTTCTCCTGTCGTGTTTTGGGACACACTTCAAATCAACGTTGACAACGCCAAGAGCTATCTCGACTGTAACATTCTAATGACAGGTGATCTTAATGCAGACGAAGTAACAAACCCAAGTCATCATTTGCATATGCTCACTTTGGCAAACAATAATCACATGAAGATCCATGTAGACAAGCCTACGCGCGTTACCGCTCGTTCAAAGTCCATTTTAGACCAGTTTTTAAGCACCCCTACTGACCTGGTAAAGAATGTTGACATTCTCACACCAGTCACCACTAGTGACCACTCTGTGATTGTTTGTGAACTCAGTTTTAAATCGCATACGACTAAATGCTACAAACGCAAGGTTTGGTATTATGACAAAGCCGACTTTGATCAGTTTCGTGAAGCTCTGTCACATACGGACTGGAGCGAATGCTTTCTGTCCGGGGACCCAGATACTATGTGTGAGGCGTGGACGTCGCGGTTTCTTAGCTTTTGTACAGATTTCATTCCAAACAAGGTAGTTACTATTCGTCCGAAGGATAAACCTTTTTTTAATAAGGAACTTAGATGTAAAAAGAGGGCTCTTGACAGGCTTCATGGTAAAGCACGGAAGTCCAGTAGCGACACGGACTGGGCCGAGTACAGAAGACTGCGTAACGAATATATCACAAACTTAAGGGAGGCAAAAGCTACCTACTTGTATGATTTAGAATGTGTATTGAACGAATCAAGCTCTGTGACGCCAAAGAAATGGTGGCGCATCTCCAAACAAATGCTTGGCATAAATGATAGTTGCGGGTACCCAGTCTTACAGGCTGATGGTCGAGCTGAGTCCAATCCTCACACTAAAGCATCTATGTTTAATAACTACTTTTCATCCCATTCAAGTCTCGATGTAAGTGAGCGCGTCAGCCTAGACACAGACGGTGATTGTATGCTCACGGGTTTAAATAACATCTCTGTTACACAGGACGAAGTAGTCGATCTGCTTAAATGCGTAGATATAAAGAAAGCCTGTGGTCCTGATGGGATTAGCCCTCGAATGTTACGCGAAGCCGGCTCTTGTATAAGCGAGCCGCTCATGATATTGTTTAATGAATGCCTGAAGGATTGCAAGATGCCTCGTCTGTGGAAGCAAGCAAGCGTTATCCCCATATTCAAAAAAGGTAGTAGAAGCCTAGTCGACAACTATAGGCCAGTCTCGCTACTAAGCTGTACCGGGAAGCTGTTCGAAAGGATTATATTTAAACATACGTTTAACTATCTGCGTGACAATGAAATACTCTCTAGACTTCAGTCTGGGTTTATACCAGGCGACAGCACGGTTAACCAACTTGTCCATCTATATCATATATTTAGTGAGGCTTTAGACAAACGCAAGATTGTCCGTGTTGTGTTCTGCGATATATCAAAGGCATTTGATCGTGTTTGGCACGTTGGTCTTATCCACAAACTTAAGCGTATTGGAATTACTGGCAGACTTCTGGACTGGTTTAAAAACTACCTCGATGACAGGTATCAGAGTGTGGTGATTGATGGCGCAGCGTCTCCTCTGGGTCATATCCAAGCGGGGGTTCCACAGGGATCAGTCCTGGGTCCTCTTTTATTTTTAGTTTATATCAACGATATCGTCGACGGGTTACAGTCAAAAATTAGACTCTTCGCTGACGACACAACTGTATATGTCATTGTAGACGATGATGATCAATTGGATGATGGAACTGATATGTTAAACTGTGATTTGCAAAAAATGGAGTCCTGGGCCTCGCAGTGGTTTGTAACGTTTAGCGCACCTAAGACAAAGTCTATGACCATATCCAATAAACCCATAACTGATTTACCGCCATTGCAAATGGGAGGCGAAGTTTTACAAAATACTACCCAACATAAACATCTTGGCGTAACCTTGAACTCTAAACTCACATGGTCATCTCATATCAGTGAAATGTGTCTTAAGGCGAGTAGAAGGGTCGATTTGTTGTCCAGACTGCGTTACAACTTAAACCGAGGTACGCTAGATTTAATGTATAAAACCTTCGTGCGTCCCACTATGGAATATGCATGTGTCCTTTGGGATGGTTGCACACAGGCGGACGCTGACAGGCTAGAAGCCGTTCAGCTGAGAGCAGGCCGTCTTGTATCCGGCGCGATTAAACACACTAGTCACTCGCTTATCTATCAAGAACTCGGTTGGGAAACATTGAGTGCTCGACGTAGAAGATTTTAATTGTTACTGTTTCACAAGATGTTTTATGGGAACGCCCCAAGTTATTTATGCGATATTTTACCTCAAAATGTAACACAAAGAACACACTACGCGCTTCGTAATGCTCTGCCTTTGAACGTCACGACCGTTAAGGCGCGACTTTCTTCTTATTACAACTCGTTTCTACCAAGTGTGATAAGGCTCTGGAATGAACTACCTATCAATATAAGATCCATGTGCGACCATAAAACTTTCAAACAGGCCTTAGTGAATAAGGATATTTGTCATAAGAGGGAGACCTCCAAGTTATTTAACTTTGGCCGGCGCGGCACGAACGTTGTACACTCGCGACTGAGAATGACTTGTAGTAAGTTAAGGGCTCATCTTTTTGATATGTGTATAATTAATGATCAACAATGTAATTGTGGCGCACCTCGTGAAGATACCACTCACTATTTTTTAGAATGCCCGATGTATACTATCATACGCGACAGATTATTGCAAAATGTAATGAAAATTACAAGTTTTACACTCGGAACCATTTTATTCGGGAATGCCAACTTAACTTTGCAAGAAAATTTAGAAATATTTAAAGCTGTACATGTGTATATTGAAAAGACAAGGCGTTTTAACACTTAGTTTCGCTTGTTGGAACGCGTATATTTACGAACTCTCTTTCCTTTTGCCATACTACGACGCACAGAGAGAGCCAACAAATTCCATCGCAGTGTGTCATTTAGTGAAATAATTCTACAAGTTTATTAAGTTGATTGCCTGTAATATATGTTTCTTATTTTTCAAGTAATATATGTTTCTTATTTTTCAAGCAAGAGGAATTTGTATAGGCTTTGCCTGTTTTCCAATTGCCAAATAAAAATATGTTTAAACCAAGCCCACTGACCCACAAAGGAAGTCCAACTACGAGACATTTCCATGAGACCCAGAAGCCCACTGATTCACAAAGGAAGTGTAACTACGAGATATTTCCATAGGACCCAGAAGCCCACTGACTCACATAGGAAGTCCAACTACGAGACATTTCCATGGGGCCCAGAAGCCCACTGACTCACAAAGCAAGTCCAACTACGAGACATTTCCATGGGACCCAGAAGCCCACTGACTCACAAAGGAAGTCCCACTACGAGACATTTCCATGAGACCCAGAAGCCCACTGACTCACAAAGGAAGTGTAACTACGAGACATTTCCATGGGACCCAGAAGCCCACTGACTCACAAAGGAAGTCACACTACGAGACATTTCCATGAGACCCAGAAGCCCACTGACTCACAAAGGAAGTGTAACTACGAGACATTTCCATGGGACCCTGAAGCCCACTGACTCACAAAGGAAGTCCAACTACGAGACATTTCCATGGGACCCAGAAGCCCACTGACTCACAAAGCAAGTCCAACTACGAGACATTTCCATGGGACCCAGAAGCCCACTGACTCACAAAGGAAGTCCAACTACGAGACATTTCCATGGGACCCAGAAGCCCACTGACTCACAAAGGAAGTCACACTACGAGACATTTCCATGGGGCCCAGAAGCCCACTGACTCACAAAGGAAGAGTAACTACGAGACATTTCCATGGGACCCAGAAGCCCACTGACTCACAAAGGAAGTCCCACTACGAGACATTTCCATGGGACCCAGAAGCCCACTGACTCACAAAGGAAGTGTAACTACGAGACATTTCCATGGGACCCAGAAGCCCACTGACTCACAAAGGAAGTCCAACTACGAGACATTTCCATGGGACCCAGAAGCCCACTGACTCACAAAGGAAGAGTAACTACGAGACATTTCCATGGGACCCAGAAGCCCACTGATTCACAAAGGAAGTGTAACTACGAGATATTTCCATAGGACCCAGAAGCCCACTGACTCACATAGGAAGTCCAACTACGAGACATTTCCATGGGGCCCAGAAGCCCACTGACTCACAAAGCAAGTCCAACTACGAGACATTTCCATGGGACCCAGAAGCCCACTGACTCACAAAGGAAGTCCCACTACGAGACATTTCCATGAGACCCAGAAGCCCACTGACTCACAAAGGAAGTGTAACTACGAGACATTTCCATGGGACCCAGAAGCCCACTGACTCACAAAGGAAGTCACACTACGAGACATTTCCATGAGACCCAGAAGCCCACTGACTCACAAAGGAAGTGTAACTACGAGACATTTCCATGGGACCCTGAAGCCCACTGACTCACAAAGGAAGTCCAACTACGAGACATTTCCATGGGACCCAGAAGCCCACTGACTCACAAAGCAAGTCCAACTACGAGACATTTCCATGGGACCCAGAAGCCCACTGACTCACAAAGGAAGTCCAACTACGAGACATTTCCATGGGACCCAGAAGCCCACTGACTCACAAAGGAAGTCACACTACGAGACATTTCCATGGGGCCCAGAAGCCCACTGACTCACAAAGGAAGAGTAACTACGAGACATTTCCATGGGACCCAGAAGCCCACTGACTCACAAAGGAAGTGTAACTACGAGACATTTCCATGGGACCCAGAAGCCCACTGACTCACAAAGGAAGTCCAACTACGAGACATTTCCATGGGACCCAGAAGCCCACTGACTCACAAAGGAAGAGTAACTACGAGACATTTCCATGGGACCCAGAAGCCCACTGACTCACAAAGGAAGTCCAACTACGAGACATTTCCATGGGACCCAGAAGCCCACTGACTCACAAGGGAAGTCACACTACGAGACATTTCCATGGGACCCAGAAGCCCACTGACTCACAAAGGAAGTCCAACTACGAGACATTTCCATGGGACCCAGAAGCCCACTGACTCACAAAGGAAGTCCCACTACGAGACATTTCCATGGGACCCAGAAGCCCACTGACTCACAAAGCAAGTGTAACTACGAGACATTTAAATGGGACCCAGAAGCCCACTGACCCACAAAGGAAGTCCAACTACGCGACATTTCCTTGGGACCCAGAAGCCCACTGATCCATAAAGGAAGCACAACTACGAGACATTTCCATGGGACCCAGAAGCCCACTGACTCACAAAGGAAGTCCAACTACGAGACAGCTCGCCTGGTGTCGCAATAAGACAGTGATTTTGTTACCCGTAGCCACCGGAATAGGTTAGATGTCCAACCGCCTCCTGAGAGCCAGACCCATTCACTCGATGGGGAGGTGACTGCACCAGTAACGAGCGCAATCTTGTCAAGCATCTTACGGAACAGACGGAAAAGCCAAACTTCTTTCTCAAGATCTAGTGTTTATCTTAGTTTTAAAAAAAAATGATTGAAAAGAGGAATGTCTTTCAAATTTTTGAAAGTAGGGAAGATAATTCGGAATTCAATAGGAGTAAGAAAGAACTGTTCCTGGGGAAGTCGCGCCACATAGAGTTGGAGTGGTATTTAATCAGTAGCGGGGTAGCTTCCCCTGTTCAGTCTCTGACAGATAGCACGGTCCTTATCGCACTGCCGGGTCTATGCCTGCCATCTGCCGGGGCAGCGGCAGCGACCCTACATCCCGCCCTGTCGCTGTCTGGTAACCTAATACAAGACAAGGATCGCAAGCTCTATAAATTCAAATTGCGAAATAGGGAGAAATTTTGACCTAGGGACACTGAGGCCGCCGCCTGACTTTGGTCGCCGCGTGACTCGGGCCGCCGTCTGACTCGGGCCGCCGCCTGACTCGGGCCGCCGCCTGACTCGGGCCGCCGCCTGCCTCGGGCCGCCGCCTGACTCGGGCTGTGCCTGACTCGGGCCGCCGCCTGACTCGGGCCGCCTGACTCGGGCCGCCGCGTGACTCGGGCCGCCGCCTGACTCGGGCCGCCGCCTGACTCGGGCCGCCGCCTGACTCGGGCCGCCGCGTGACTCGGGCCGCCGCCTGACTCGGGCCGCCGCCTGACTCGGGCCGCCTGACTCGGGCCGCCGCGTGACTCGGGCCGCCGCCTGACTCGGGCCGCCGCCTGACTCGGGCCGCCGCCTGACTCGGGCCGCCTGACTTGGGTCGCCGCGTGACTCGGGCCGCCGCCTGACTTGGGCTGTGCCTGACTCGGGCCGCCGCGTGACTCGGGCCGCCTGCCTAGGGCCGCCGCCTGACACGGGCTGCCGCCTGACTCGGGCCGCCGCGTGACCCAGGCTGCCTGACTCGGGCCGCCGCGTGACTCAGGCTGCCTGACTCGGGCCGCCGCGTGACTCAGGCTGCCTGACCCGGGCGATGGCTTCTGGATCGCCGACAAAGGGGCCGCAGCTGTAAGACCCAGGCTGTCCCCGGGGTGCGGCGAGGGGATGAGGGGGCGGGGTGGTTAGTTATCTCCCAGTGAGCCACACTGAGGCGCACGACAATGATGCGCTGCTGAGTGTTGTCATTATAAAACTGCCCCCCCCCCACCCCCGCCCCCCCAGGCCACCCTCAAGTCGTGTCGCCCTAACACTGGGCTGTCACCGCCATTACCGTCATCTGCTCCACTCGATACAACCATCTGCGGCCAAACAACAGCAACCCGTAAAACAGTCACGAGCTGCAAAACGCGCCATTTCTTCTGTTTGCCTGGCAGGCCGGATCCCTCGCCGCACAAAGACAGCCTCCCTCGGCGCGAGGCATCATGGGCAAACGACGCTAAGCCTGCTCGGCTTTTTTTTTCCTGTTTTGCGAATCAAGCCGGTCGAGTGAGGCGGAAAGATAGTGCGAGATGTCGCTAGGGGACCCCATCATAGCGCACCGCTCTATCTCATCTTCAACATATTTACCGGATCAATAAGCTCGCGGTGCCAGCGCCCTCTAGCGACGGATGTGCCCTATGTCTGGCGGCCACGGCGACTGGAGATTAGCGGCACCACAGCACCGCCACGCGGCCACGGCACCACAGCACCGCCCTCCGCCTCATGCACCGCCACAATTGATATTCATGGCCAGATCATAGATGGCCCGCTACGACATCCCAAGAGGCTTCCACAACTTGGAAGACGAACTGAGAAAGTTATCGAAACATAAGGGATAGGACGTTTTGAATCAATCGGCACAAAGGTCTTCCGTGTAAGACTGATCTATTTACCAAAGCTCGACTGACGGTATCAACGGTCCCTTGTCTCAATTCCAAGAATCCACCTTAATACTGGTCTCTATTCTGTGATCCATTAACCAGCCAAGGAATCACTATAATAATGGTCTCTAGTCTGTGATCCATTAACCAGTCCAGGGAACACTATAATAATGGTCTCTACCCTGTGACCCATTAACCAGTCCAGGAATCACTACAATAATGGTCTCTACCCTGTGACCCATTAACCAGTCCAGGGATCACTACAATAATGGTCTCTACCCTGTGACCCATTAACCAGTCCAGGGATCACTACAATAATGGTCTCTACCCTGTGACCCATTAACCAGTCCAGGGAACACTATAATAATGGTCTCTACCCTGTGACCCATTAACCAGTCCAGGGATCACTACAATAATGGTCTCTACCCTGTGACCCATTAACCAGTCCAGGAATCACTACAATAATGGTCTCTACCCTGTGACCCATTAACCAGTCCAGGGATCACTACAATAATGGTCTCTACCCTGTGACCCATTAACCAGTCCAGGGATCAATACAATAATGGTCTCTACCCTGTGACCCATTAACCAGTCCAGGGATCACTACAATAATGGTCTCTACCCTGTGACCCATTAACCAGTCCAGGGAACACTATAATAATGGTCTCTACCCTGTGACCCATTAAACTGTCCAGGGATCACTATAATACTGGTATCTACCCTGTGACCAATTAACCAGTCCAGGAATTACTACAATAATGGTCTCTACCCTGTGACCCATTAACCTGTCCAGGGATCACTATAATACTGGTATCTACCCTGTAACCCATTAACCAGTCCAGGGATCACTACAATAATGGTCTCTACCCTGTGACCCATTAACCTGTCCAGGAATCACTATAATAATGGTCTCTACCCTGTGACCCATTAACCAGTCCAGGGATCACTACAATAATGGTCTCTACCCTGTAACCCACTAACCAGTCCAGGGATCACTACAATAATGGTCTCTACCCTGTAACCCACTAACCAGTCCAGGGATCACTACAATAATGGTCTCTACCCTGTAACCCACTAACCAGTCCAGGGATCACTACAATAATGGTCTCTACCCTGTAACCCACTAACCAGTCCAGGGATCACTACAATAATGGTCTCTACCCTGTAACCCACTAACCAGTCCAGGGATCACTACAATAATGGTCTCTACCCTGTAACCCACTAACCAGTCCAGGGATCACTACAATAATGGTCTCTACCCTGTGACCCATTAAACTGTCCAGGGATCACTATAATACTGGTATCTACCCTGTGACCAATTAACCAGTCCAGGAATTACTACAATAATGGTCTCTACCCTGTGACCCATTAACCTGTCCAGGGATCACTATAATACTGGTATCTACCCTGTAACCCATTAACCAGTCCAGGGATCACTACAATAATGGTCTCTACCCTGTGACCCATTAACCTGTCCAGGAATCACTATAATAATGGTCTCTACCCTGTGACCCATTAACCAGTCCAGGGATCACTACAATAATGGTCTCTACCCTGTAACCCACTAACCAGTCCAGGGATCACTACAATAATGGTCTCTACCCTGTAACCCACTAACCAGTCCAGGGATCACTACAATAATGGTCTCTACCCTGTAACCCACTAACCAGTCCAGGGATCACTACAATAATGGTCTCTACCCTGTAACCCACTAACCAGTCCAGGGATCACTACAATAATGGTCTCTACCCTGTAACCCACTAACCAGTCCAGGGATCACTACAATAATGGTCTCTACCCTGTGACCCATTAACCAGTCCAGGAAACACTATAATAATGGTCTCTACTGTGTGACCCATTAAACTGTCCAGGGATCACTATAATACTGGTATCTACCCTGTGACCAATTAACCAGTCCAGGAATTACTACAATAATGGTATCTACCCTGTAACCCACTAACCAGTCCAGGGATCACTACAATAATGGTCTCTACCCTGTGACCCATTAACCTGTCCAGGGATCACTACAATAATGGTCTCTACCCTGTGACCAATTAACCAGTCCAGGAATTACTACAATAATGGTATCTACCCTGTAACCCATTAACCAGTCCAGGGATCACTACAGTAATGGTCTCTACCCTGTGACCCATTAACCTGTCCAGGGATCACTATAATACTGGTATCTACCCTGTGACCCATTAACCAGTCCAGGAATCACTACAATAATGGTCTCTACCCTGTGACCCATTAACCTGTCCAGGAATCACTATAATAATGGTCTCTACCCTGTGACCCATTATCCAGTCCAGGAATCACTACAATAATGGTCTCTACCCTGTGACCAATTAACCAGTCCAGGAATTACTACAATAATGGTCTCTACCCTGTGACCCATTAACCAGTCCAGGAATCACTACAATAATGGTCTCTACCCTGTGACCAATTAACCAGTCCAGGAATTACTACAATAATGGTATCTACCCTGTAACCCATTAACCAGTCCAGGGATCACTACAATAATGGTCTCTACCCTGTGACCCATTAACCTGTCCAGGGATCACTATAATACTGGTATCTACCCTGTGACCCATTAACCAGTCCAGGAATCACTACAATAATGGTCTCTACCCTGTGACCCATTAACCTGTCCAGGAATCACTATAATAATGGTCTCTACCCTGTGACCCATTATCCTGTCCAGGGATCACTATAATACTGGTATCTACCCTGTGACCCATTAACCAGTCCAGGAATCACTACAATAATGGTCTCTACCCTGTGACCCATTAACCTGTCCAGGAATCACTATAATAATGGTCTCTACCCTGTGACCCATTATCCTGTCCAGGGATCACTATAATAATGGTATCTACCCTGTGACCCATTAACCTGTCCAGGAATCACTATAATAATGGTCTCTACCCTGTGACCCATTATCCTGTCCAGGGATCACTATAATAATGGTCTCTACCCTGTGACCCATTAACCTGTCCAGGAATCACTATAATAATGGTCTCTACCCTGTGACCCATTATCCTGTCCAGGGATCACTATAATAATGGTCTCTACCCTGTGACCCATTATCCTGTCCAGGGATCACTACAATAATGGTATCTACCCTGTGACCCATTAACCAGTCCAGGAATCACTACAATAATGGTCTCTACCCTGTGACCCATTAACCAGTCCAGGGATCACTACAATAATGGTCTCTACCCTGTGACCCATTATCCTGTCCAGGGATCACTATAATAATGGTCTCTACGCTACCCACGGGATAGGGACAGCAGTAAGGCGGCTCCAACAGCCACCGGACAGGGACAGCACTAAGGCGGCTCCCACACCCACCGGACAGGGACAGCACTAAGGCGGCTCCCACACCCACCGGACAGGGACAGCACTAAGGCGGCTCCCACACCCACCGGACAGTGACAGCACTAAGGCGGCTCCCACAGGCACCGGACAGGGACAGCAGTAAGGCGGCTCCCACACCCACCGGACAGGAACAGCAGTAAGGCGGCTCCCACACCCACCGGACAGGGACAGCACTAAGGCGGCTCCCACACACACCGGACAGGGACAGCACTAAGGCGGCTCCCACAGCCACCGGACAGGGACAGCACTAAGGCGGCTCCCACACCCACCGGACAGGGACAGCACTAAGGCGGCTCCCACACCCACCGGACAGGGACAGCACGAAGGCGGCTCCCATACCCACCGGACAGCACTAAGGCGGCTCCCACACCCACCGGACAGCACTAAGGCGGCTCCCACACCCACCGGACAGGGACAGCACTAAGGCGGCTCCCACACCCACCGGACAGGGACAGCACTAAGGCGGCTCCCACACCCACCGGACAGCACTAAGGCGGCTCCCACACCCACCGGACAGCACTAAGGCGGCTCCCACACCCACCGGACAGCACTAAGGCGGCTCCCACACCCACCGGACAGTGACAGCACTAAGGCGGCTCCCACAGCCACCGGACAGGGACAGCACTAAGGCGGCTCCCACACCCACCGGACAGGGACAGCAGTAAGGCGGCTCCCAGACCCACCGGACAGGGACAGCACTAAGGCGGCTCCCACACACACCGGACAGGGACAGCACTAAGGCGGCTCCCACAGCCACCGGACAGGGACAGCACTAAGGCGGCTCCCACACCCACCGGACAGGGACAGCACTAAGGCGGCTCCCACACCCACCGGACAGGGACAGCACGAAGGCGGCTCCCATACCCACCGGACAGCACTAAGGCGGCTCCCACACCCACCGGACAGCACTAAGGCGGCTCCCACACCCACCGGACAGGGACAGCACTAAGGCGGCTCCCACACCCACCGGACAGGGACAGCACTAAGGCGGCTCCCACACCCACCGGACAGCACTAAGGCGGCTCCCAAACCCACCGGACAGGGACAGCAGTAGGGCGGCTCCCACACCCACCGGACAGGGAGAGCACTAAGGCGGCTCCCACACCCACCGGACAGCACTAAGGCGGCTCCCAAACCCACCGGACAGGGACAGCACTAAGGCGGCTCCCACACCCACCGGACAGGGACAGCACTAAGGCGGCTCCCACACCCACCGGACAGCACTAAGGCGGCTCCCAAACCCACCGGACAGGGACAGCACTAAGGCGGCTCCCACACCCACCGGACAGGGACAGCACTAAGGCGGCTCCCACACCCACCGGACAGGGACAGCACTAAGGCGGCTCCCACACTTACCGGACAGGGACAGCACTAAGGCGGCTCCCACACCCACCGGACAGGGACAGCACTAAGGCGGCTCCCACACCCACCGGACAGGGACAGCACTAAGGCGGCTCCCACACCCACCGGACAGGGACAGCACTAAGGCGGCTCTCACACCCACCGCACAGGGACAGCAGTAAGGCGGCTCCCACACCCACCGGACAGGGACAGCACTAAGGCGGCTCCCACACCCACCGGACAGGGACAGCACTAAGGCGGCTCTCACACCCACCGCACAGGGACAGCAGTAAGGCGGCTCCCACACCCACCGGACAGGGACAGCACTAAGGCGGCTTCCACACCCACCGGACAGGGACAGCACTAAGGCGGCTCCCACACCCACCGGACAGGGACAGCACTAAGGCGGCTCCCACACCCACCGGACAGGGACAGCACTAAGGCGGCTCCCACACCCACCGGACAGGGACAGCACTAAGGCGCCTCCCACTCCCACCGGGCAGGGACAGCACTAAGGCGGCTCCCACACCTACCGGACAGGGACAGCACTAAGGCGGCTCCCACTCCCACCGGACAGGGACAGCACTAAGGCGGCCTCCACACCCGCCGGACAGCGACAGCACTAAGGCGGCTCCCACACCCACCGGACAGGGACAGCACTAAGGCGGCTCCCACAGCCACCGGACAGGGACAGCAGTAAGGCGGCTCCCACACCCACCGGACAGGGACAGCACTAAGGCGGCTCCCACACCCACCGGACAGGGACAGCACTAAGGCGGCTCCCACACCCACCGGACAGGAACAGCACTAAGGCGGCTCCCACACCCACCGGACAGGGACAGCACTAAGGCGGCTCCCACACCCACCGGACAGGGACAGCAGTAAGGCGGCTCCCACACCCACCGGACAGGAACAGCACTAAGGCGGCTCCCACACTTACCGGACAGGGACAGCACTAAGGCGGCTCCCACACCCACCGGACAGGGACAGCACTAAGGCGGCTCCCACACCCACCGGACAGGGACAGCACTAAGACGGCTCCCACACCCACCGGACAGGGACAGCACTAAGGCGGCTCCCACAGCCACCGGACAGGGACAGCAGTAAGGCGGCTCCCACACCCACCGGACAGGAACAGCACTAAGGCGGCTCCCACACCCACCGGACAGGGACAGCACTAAGGCGGCTCCCACACCCACCGGACAGGGACAGCACTAAGGCGGCTCCCACACCCACCGGACAGGGACAGCACTAAGGCGGCTCCCACACCCACCGGACAGGGACAGCACTAAGGCGGCTCCCACACCCACCGGACAGGGACAGCAGTAAGGCGGCTCCCACAGCCACCGGACAGCGACAGCACTAAGGCGGCTCCCACAGCCACCGGACAGGGACAGCACTAAGGCGGCTCCCACACCCACCGGACAGGGACAGCACTAAGGCGGCTCCCACACTCACCGGACAGGGACAGCACTAAGGCGGCTCCCACACCCATCGGACAGCACTAAGGCGGCTCCCACACCCACCGGACAGGGACAGCACTAAGGCGGCTCCCACACTTACCGGACAGGGACAGCACTAAGGCGGCTCCCACACCCATCGGACAGCACTAAGGCGGCTCCCACACCCACCGGACAGGAACAGCACTAAGGCGGCTCCCACACCCACCGGACAGGGACAGCACTAAGGCGGCTCCCACACCCACCGGACAGGGACAGCACTAAGGCGGCTCCCACACCCACCGGAAAGCACTAAGGCGGCTCCCACAGCCACCGGACAGCACTAAGGCGGCTCCCACACCCACCGGACAGGGACAGCACTAAGGCGGCTCCCACACCCACCGGACAGGGACAGCACTAAGGCGGCTCCCACACCCACCGGACAGGGACAGCACTAAGGCGGCTCCCACATCCACCGGGCAGGGACAGCACTAAGGCGGCTCCCACACCCACCGGACAGGGACAGCACTAAGGCGGCTCCCACACCCACCGGACAGCACAAAGGCGGCTCCCACACCCACCGGACAGCACTAAGGCGGCTCCCACAGCCACCGGACCGCACTAAGGCGGCTCCCACACCCACCGGACAGGGACAGCACTAAGGCGGCTCCCACACCCACCGGACAGGGACAGCACTAAGGCGGCTCCCACACCCACCGGACAGGGACAGCACTAAGGCGGCTCCCACACCCACCGGACAGGGACAGCACTAAGGCGGCTCCCACATCCACCGGACAGGGACAGCACTAAGGCGGCTCCCACACCCACCGGACAGGGACAGCACTAAGGCGGCTCCCACACCCACCGGACAGCACTAAGGCGGCTCCCACAGCCACCGGACAGCACTAAGGCGGCTCCCACACCCACCGGACAGGGACAGCACTAAGGCGGCTCCCACACCCACCGGACAGGGACAGCACTAAGGCGGCTCCCACACCCACCGGACAGGGACAGCACTAAGGCGGCTCCCACACCCACCGGACAGGGACAGCACTAAGGCGGCTCCCACACCCACCGGACAGCACTAAGGCGGCTCCCACACCCACCGGATAGCACTAAGGCGGCTCCCACACCCACCGGACAGGGACAGCACTAAGGCGGCTCCCACACCCACCGGACAGGGACAGCACTAAGGCGGCTCCCACAGCCACCGGACAGGGACAGCACTAAGGCGGCTCCCACACCCACCGGACAGGGACAGCACTAAGGCGGCTCCCACACCCACCGGACAGGGACAGCACTAAGGCGGCTCCCACGCCCACCGGACAGGGACAGCACTAAGGCGGCTCCCACACCCACCGGACAGGGACAGCACTAAGGCGGCTCCCACACCCACCGGATATCACTAAGGCGGCTCCCACACCCACCGGACAGAGACAGCACTAAGGCGGCTCCCACACCCACCGGACAGGGACAGCAGTAAGGCGGCTCCCACACCCACCGGACAGCACTAAGGCGGCTCCCACACCCACCGGACAGGGACAGCACTAAGGCGGCTCCCACATCCACCGGACAGCACTAAGGCGGCTCCCACACCCACCGGACCGCACTGAGGCGGCTCCCACACCCACCGGACAGGGACAGCACTAAGGCGGCTCCCACACCCACCGGACCGCACTAAGGCGGCTCCCACACCCACCGGACAGGGACAGCACTAAGGCGGCTCCCACACCCACCGGACAGGGACAGCACTAAGGCGGCTCCCACTCCCACCGGACAGGGACAGCACTAAGGCGGCTCCCACACCCACCGGACAGGGACAGCACTAAGGCGGCTCCCACACCCACCGGACAGGGACAGCACTAAGGCGGCTCCCACTCCCACCGGACAGGGACAGCACTAAGGCGGCTCCCACACCCACCGGACAGGGACAGCACACTAAGGCGGCTCCCACACCCACCGGACAGGGACAGCACTAAGGCGGCTCCCACACCCACCGGACAGGGACAGCACTAAGGCGGCTCCCACACACACCGGACAGGGACAGCACTAAGGCGGCTCCCACACCCACCGGACAGGGACAGCACTAAGGCGGCTCCCACACCCACCGGACAGGGACAGCACTAAGGCGGCTTCCACACCCACCGGACAGGGACAGCACTAAGGCGGCTCCCACAGCCACCGGACAGGGACAGCACTAAGGCGGCTCCCACACCCACCGGACAGGGACAGCACTAAGGCGGCTCCCACACCCACCGGACAGGGACAGCACTAAGGCGGCTCCCACACCCACCGGACAGGGACAGCACTAAGGCGGCTCCCACACCCACCGGACAGTGACAGCACTAAGGCGGCTCCCACACCCACCGGAGAGGGACAGCACTAAGGCGGGTCCCACACCCACAGGACAGGGACAGCACTAAGGCGGCTCCCACACCCACCGGACAGGGACAGCACTAAGGCGGCTCCCACACCCACCGGAGAGGGACAGCACTAAGGCGGCTCCCACACCCACCGGACAGGGACAGCACTAAGGCGGCTCCCACAGCCACCGGACCGGGACAGCACTAAGGCGGCTCCCACACCCACCGGACAGGGACAGCACTAAGGCGGCTCCCACACCCACCGGACAGGGACAGCACTAAGGCGGCTCCCACACACACCGGACAGGGACAGCACTAAGGCGGCTCCCACACCCACCGGACAGGGACAGCACTAAGGCGGCTCCCACAGCCACCGGACAGGGACAGCACTAAGGCGGCTCCCACAGCCACCGGACAGGGACAGCACTAAGGCGGCTCCCACAGCCACCGGACAGGGACAGCACTAAGGCGGCTCCCACACCCACCGGACAGGGACAGCACTAAGGCGGCTCCCACACCCACCGGACAGGGACAGCACACTAAGGCGGCTCCCACAGCCACCGGACAGGGACAGCACTAAGGCGGCTCCCACACTCACCGGACAGGGACAGCACTAAGGCGGCTCCCACACCCACCGGACAGGGACAGCACTAAGGCGGCTCCCACACCCACCGGATAGGGACAGCACTAAGGCGGCTCCCACACCCACCGGACAGGGACAGAACTAAGGCGGCTCCCACACCCACCGGACAGGGACAGCACTAAGGCGGCTCCCACACCCACCGGACAGGGACAGCACTAAGGCGGCTCCCACACACACCGGACAGGGACAGCACTAAGGCGGCTCCCACACCCACCGGACAGGGACAGCACTAAGGCGGCTCCCACACCCACCGGACAGGGACAGCACTAAGGCGGCTCCCACACCCACCGGACAGGGACAGCACTAAGGCGGCTTCCACACCCACCGGACAGGGACAGCAGTAAGGCGGCTCCCACACCCACCGGACAGGAACAGCACTAAGGCGGCTCCCACACCCACCGGACAGGGACAGCACTAAGGCGGCTCCCACACCCACCGGACAGGGACAGCACTAAGGCGGCTCCCACACCCACCGGACAGGGACAGCACTAAGGCGGCTCCCACACCTACCGGACAGGGACAGCACTAAGGCGGCTCCCACACCCACCGGATAGGGACAGCACTAAGGCGGCTCCCACACCCACCGGACAGGAACAGCACTAAGGCGGCTCCCACAGCCACCGGACAGGGACAGAACTAAGGCGGCTTCCACACCCACCGGACAGGGACAGAACTAAGGCGGCTTCCACACCCACCGGACAGGGACAGCACTAAGGCGGCTCCCACACCCACCGGACAGGGACAGCACTAAGGCGGCTCCCACACCCACCGGACAGGGACAGCACTAAGGCGGCTCCCACACCCACCGGACAGGGACAGCACTAAGGCGGCTCCCACACTCACCGCTGCTCTTCCAGCTCCACACCGGACGCTGCGTCGAAGGGCGTGACGTCACTGGGCAGGGCTGCCCGGCCCTGGAAGATGGCCGACAGGTCACTGCTGATGTCATCCCACATGTCCTCTAGTTGCTCTTCGCTAAACTCACGGTCCGGCATCTTTTGACCTGATGGTTAAAATTAGAGTAATGAAGTGCAACATTAACCTACAGAATTAACAAGTACATCGAACGATGCATTTAAAGACAATTTGTAGCAGCTGTTGAAGTTAGGGTTGTATTTATACATTTCTACTAACGACGTGTTTGTAGTTACTGAGGGTCGGGCCACACAAAGGTTACCCAGGTCGTGTCTGTAGTTAATGCGGGTCGGGCCACACAAAGGTTACCCAGGTCGTGTCTGTAGTTACTGCGGGTCGGGCCACACAAAGGTTACCCAGGTCGTGTCTGTAGTTAATGCGGGTCGGGCCACACAAAGGTTACCCAGGTCGTGTTGGTAGTTACTGCGGGTCGGGCCACAAAAAAGGTTACCCAGGTCGTGTTGGTAGTTACTGCGGGTCGGGCCACACAAAGGTTACCCAGGTCGTGTCGGTAGTTACTGCGGGTCGGGCCACACAAAGGTTACCCAGGTCGTGTCGGTAGTTACTGCGGGCCGGGCCACAAAAAAGGTTACCCAGGTCGTGTCGGTAGTTACTGCGGGTCG
The DNA here is from genome assembly GCA_964019135.1 of Arenicola marina. Classification (NCBI taxonomy): domain Eukaryota; kingdom Metazoa; phylum Annelida; class Polychaeta; family Arenicolidae; genus Arenicola; species Arenicola marina. Next base: position 37,479,664 of record OZ025263.1, on the reverse strand, counting down.
GGCCACACAAAGGTTACCCAGGTCGTGTCTGTAGTTACTGCGGGTCGGGCCACACAATGGTTACCCAGGTCGTGTTTGTGGTTACTGCGGGTCAGGCCACACAAAGGTTACCCAGGTCGTGTCTGTAGTTACTGCGGGTCGGGCCACACAAAGCTTACCCAGGTCGTGTCTGTAGTTACTGCGGGTCGGGCCACAAAAAAGGTTACCCAGGTCGTGTCGGTAGTTACTGCGGGTCGGGCCACAAAAAAGGTTACCTAGGTCGTGTTGGTAGTTACTGCGGGTCGGGCCTCACAAAGGTTACCCAGGTCGTGTTGGTAGTTACTGCGGGTCGGGCCACACAAAGGTTACCCAGGTCGTGTCGGTAGTTACTGCGGGTCGGGCCACAAAAAAGGTTACCCAGGTCGTGTCTGTAGTTACTGCGGGTCGGGCCACACAAAGGTTACCCTGGTCGTGTTGGTAGTTACTGCGGGTCGGGCCACACAAAGTTACCCAGGTCGTGTCGGTAGTTACTGCGGGTCGGGCCACACAAAGGTTACCCAGGTTGTGTCTGTAGTTACTGCGGGTCGGGCCACACAAAGGTTACCCAGGTCGTGTCGGTAGTTACTGCGGGTCGGGCCACACAAAGGTTACCCAGGTCGTGTTGGTAGTTACTGCGGGTCGGGCCACACAAAGGTTACCCAGGTCGTGTTGGTAGTTACTGCGGGTCGGGCCACACAAAGGTTACCCAGGTTGTGTCTGTAGTTACTGCGGGTCGGGCCACACAAAGGTTACCCAGGTCGTGTTGGTAGTTACTGCGGGTCGGGCCACACAAAGGTTACCCAGGTCGTGTTGGTAGTTACTGCGGGTCGGGCCACACAAAGGTTACCCAGGTCGTGCCTGTAGTTACTGCGGGTCGGGCCACACAAAGGTTACCCAGGTCGTGTTTCTGGTTACTGCGGGTCAGGCCACACAAAGGTTACCCAGGTCGTGTTGGTAGTTACTGCGGGTCGGGCCACACAAAGGTTACCCAGGTCGTGTCGGTAGTTACTGCGGGTCGGGCCACAAAAAAGGTTACCCAGGTCGTGTCTGTAGTTAATGCGGGTCGGGCCACACAAAGGTTACCCAGGTCGTGTCGGTAGTTACTGCGGGTCGGGCCACACAAAGGTTACCCAGGTCGTGTTGGTAGTTACTGCGGGTCGGGCCACACAAAGGTTACCCAGGTCGTGTCGGTAGTTACTGCGGGTCGGGCCACACAAAGGTTACCCAGGTCGTGTTTGTGGTTACTGCGGGTCGGGCCACACAAAGGTTACCCAGGTCGTGTCGGTAGTTACTGCGGGTCGGGCCACAAAAAAGGTTACCCAGGTCGTGTTTGTAGTTAATGCGGGTCGGGCCACACAAAGGTTACCCAGGTCGTGTCGGTAGTTACTGCGGGTCGGGCCACACAAAGGTTACCCAGGTCGTGTCGGTAGTTACTGCGGGTCGGGCCACACAAAGGTTACCCAGGTCGTGTTTGTGGTTACTGCGGGTCGGGCCACACAAAGGTTACCCAGGTCGTGTTTGTAGTTACTGCGGGTCGGGCCACACAAAGGTTACCCAGGTCGTGTTTGTAGTTACTGCGGGTCGGGCCACACAAAGGTTACCCAGGTCGTGTTGGTAGTTACTGCGGGTCGGGCCACACAAAGGTTACCCAGGTCGTGTTGGTAGTTACTGCGGGTCGGGCCACACAAAGGTTACCCACGTCGTGTCGGTAGTTACTGCGGGTCGGGCCACACAAAGGTTACCCAGGTCGTGCCTGTAGTTACTGCGGGTCGGGCCACACAAAGGTTACCCAGGTCGTGTTTCTGGTTACTGCGGGTCAGGCCACACAAAGGTTACCCAGGTCGTGTCGGTAGTTACTGCGGGTCGGGCCACACAAAGGTTACCCAGGTCGTGTCGGTAGTTACTGCGGGTCGGGCCACAAAAAAGGTTACCCAGGTCGTGTCTGTAGTTAATGCGGGTCGGGCCACACAAAGGTTACCCAGGTCGTGTCGGTAGTTACTGCGGGTCGGGCCACACAAAGGTTACCCAGGTCGTGTTGGTAGTTACTGCGGGTCGGGCCACACAAAGGTTACCCAGGTCGTGTCGGTAGTTACTGCGGGTCGGGCCACACAAAGGTTACCCAGGTCGTGTTTGTGGTTACTGCGGGTCGGGCCACACAAAGGTTACCCAGGTCGTGTCGGTAGTTACTGCGGGTCGGGCCACAAAAAAGGTCACCCAGGTCGTGTTTGTAGTTACTGCGGGTCGGGCCACACAAAGGTTACCCAGGTCGTGTTTGTGGTTACTGCGGGTCGGGCCACACAAAGGTTACCCAGGTCGTGTTTGTAGTTACTGCGGGTCGGGCCACACAAAGGTTACCCAGGTCGTGTTTCTGGTTACTGCGGGTCGGGCCACACAAAGGTTACCCAGGTCGTGTTTGTAGTTACTGCGGGTCGGGCCACACAAAGGTTACCCAGGTCGTGTTTGTAGTTACTGCGGGTCGGGCCACACAAAGGTTACCCAGGTCGTGTTTGCAGTTACTGCGGGTCGGGCCACACAAAGGTTACCCAGGTCGTGTTGGTAGTTACTGCGGGTCGGGCCACACAAAGGTTACCCAGGTCGTGTTTGCAGTTACTGCGGGTCGGGCCACACAAAGGTTACCCAGGTCGTGTTTGTGGTTACTGCGGGTCGGGCCACACAAAGGTTACCCAGGTCGTGTTTGTGGTTACTGCGGGTCGGGCCACACAAAGGTTACCCAGGTAGTGTTTGTGGTTACTGCGGGTCGGGCCACACAAAGGTTACCCAGGTCGTGTTTGTGGTTACTGCCGGTCGGGCCACACAAAGGTTACCCAGGTCGTGTTTGTAGTTACTGGGGGTCGGGCCACACAAAGGTTACCCAGGTCGTGTTTGTGGTTACTGCGGGTCGGGCCACACAAAGGTTACCCAGGTCGTGTTTGTGGTTACTGCGGGTCGGGCCACACAAAGGTTACCCAGGTCGTGTTTGTAGTTACTGCGGGTCGGGCCACACAAAGGTTACCCAGGTCGTGTTTGTAGTTACTGCGGGTCGGGCCACACAAAGGTTACCCAGGTCGTGTTTGCAGTTACTGCGGGTCGGGCCACACAAAGGTTACCCAGGTCGTGTTGGTAGTTACTGCGGGTCGGGCCACACAAAGGTTACCCAGGTCGTGTTTATAGTTACTGCGGGTCGGGCCACACAAAGGTTACCCAGGTCGTGTTTGCAGTTACTGCGGGTCGGGCCACACAAAGGTTACCCAGGTCGTGTTGGTAGTTACTGTGGGTCGGGCCACACAAAGGTTACCCAGGTCGTGTTTGTGGTTACTGCGGGTCGGGCCACACAAAGGTTACCCAGGTCGTGTTTGCAGTTACTGCGGGTCGGGCCACACAAAGGTTACCCAGGTCGTGTTTGCAGTTACTGCGGGTCGGGCCACACAAAGGTTACCCAGGTCGTGTCGGTAGTTACTGCGGGTCGGGCCACACAAAGGTTACCCAGGTCGTGTTTGTGGTTACTGCGGGTCGGGCCACACAAAGGTTACCCAGGTCGTGTTTGTAGTTACTGCGGGTCGGGCCACACAAAGGTTACCCAGGTCGTGTTTGTGGTTACTGCGGGTCGGGCCACACAAAGGTTACCCAGGTCGTGTTTGCAGTTACTGCGGGTCGGGCCACACAAAGGTTACCCAGGTCGTGTTTGCAGTTACTGCGGGTCGGGCCACACAAAGGTTACCCAGGTCGTGTTGGTAGTTACTGCGGGTCGGGCCACACAAAGGTTACCCAGGTCGTGTTTATAGTTACTGCGGGTCGGGCCACACAAAGGTTACCCAGGTCGTGTTTGCAGTTACTGCGGGTCGGGCCACACAAAGGTTACCCAGGTCGTGTTGGTAGTTACTGTGGGTCGGGCCACACAAAGGTTACCCAGGTCGTGTTTGTGGTTACTGCGGGTCGGGCCACACAAAGGTTACCCAGGTCGTGTTTGCAGTTACTGCGGGTCGGGCCACACAAAGGTTACCCAGGTCGTGTTTGCAGTTACTGCGGGTCGGGCCACACAAAGGTTACCCAGGTCGTGTCGGTAGTTACTGCGGGTCGGGCCACACAAAGGTTACCCAGGTCGTGTTTGTGGTTACTGCGGGTCGGGCCACACAAAGGTTACCCAGGTCGTGTTTGTAGTTACTGCGGGTCGGGCCACACAAAGGTTACCCAGGTCGTGTTTGTGGTTACTGCGGGTCGGGCCACACAAAGGTTACCCAGGTCGTGTTTGCAGTTACTGCGGGTCGGGCCACACAAAGGTTACCAAGGTAGTGTTTGTAGTTACTGCGGGTCGGGCCACACAAAGGTTACCCAGGTCGTGTTTGCAGTTACTGCGGGTCGGGCCACACAAAGGTTACCCAGGTCGTGTTGGTAGTTACTGTGGGTCGGGCCACACAAAGGTTACCCAGGTCGTGTTTGTGGTTACTGCGGGTCGGGCCACACAAAGGTTACCCAGGTCGTGTTTGCAGTTACTGCGGGTCGGGCTACACAAAGGTTACCCAGGTCGTGTTTGTAGTTACTGCGGGTCGGGCCACACAAAGGTTACCCAGGTCGTGTTTGTAGTTACTGCGGGTCGGGCCACACAAAGGTTACCCAGGTCGTGTTTGCAGTTACTGCGGGTCGCGCCACACAAAGGTTACCCAGGTCGTGTTAGTGGTTACTGCGGGTCGGGCCACACCGCGGTTACCTAGGTTACCCAGGTGGTGTTTGTTCTGTCGCGGGCGCCGCTTCGTCCTCTTGCGCTGGACCACCAAGTGGCCGGTCTGCTTGGAGAACTGCTCCAACATCTTCACAAACAGATGTGTCGCCTCGACCAGATCCTTGAGGAAGGACCTGAGACAGGAAGAATGGAGCCCAGCAATGACATGCATCCAACTGGTAGAGCCCTCTGAACAGGCAAACTGGTGGAAATAAAGCCTTTGTACATTAAAAGAAATATAACACATCAAGCCATAGAAGAAACACAAGCATTTATGTTTATGTTTATGTTTAACTTGTCTCGCCCTTGTAAACCAAACACTTCATTCTTCACAGTATCATGAAAGCAGTGATAATGCAGAGCGGCGATGACTTGGGCAACACAAAGCACACTCACCTGGACTGCTTGGTCTCATCAAACCTCCGCAGCAACATCACAAAGATGTCTCTGTATTCCATCGTGTAGAAGACATTTCCTGAAAATACATACAGAAGTAAAGTAAGTTGTTTTATAAGAACAGTCGATGATTTCTGCACAGTCTGTACAGTCAGTCTTGACTCATCACGCGGCATCACAGGTCTCATGTCACATAAAGAGCGTAAGATGCCTCAAAGTTCAGATCCAAGGTCCAAAAGGACTTTCAGGATATTAATCCCAATATATTACGCCATTTAAATATAATACCCGTTAATTTTATTCGAGAGCACTACCAGAAATATTGGCCATTATTACATATGAAGAGCAGAGCCTTGCCCTTGATGACCCTGGAGCGATGGACGCCTTACCCTTGATGACCCTGGAGCGATGGACGCCTTGCCCTTGGTGACCCTGGAGCGATGGACGCCTTACCCTTGGTGACCCTGGAGCGATGGACGCCTTGCCCTTGGTGACCCTGGAGCGATGGACGCCTTGCCCTTGATGACCCTGGAGCGATGGACGCCTTGCCCTTGATGACCCTGGAGCGATGGACGCCTTACCCTTGGTGACCCTGGAGCGACGGACGCCTTACCCTTGATGACCCTGGAGCGATGGACACCTTGCCCTTGATGACCCTGGAGCGATGGACGTCTTGCCCTTGGTGACCCTGGAGCGATGGACGCCTTACCCTTGGTGACCCTGGAGCGATGGACGCCTTGCCCTTGATGACCCTGGAGCGATGGACGCCTTGCCCTTGATGACCCTGGAGCGATGGACGCCTTACCCTTGATGACCCTAGAGCGACGGTCGCCTTGCCCTTGATGACCCTGGAGCGATGGACGCCTTGCCCTTGGTGACCCTGTAGCGATGGACGCCTTGCCCTTGACCCTGGAGCGATGGACGCCTTGCCCTTGGTGACCCTGTAGCGATGGACGCCTTGCCCTTGACCCTGGAGCGATGGACGCCTTGCCCTTGATGACCCTGGAGCGATGGACGCCTTGCCCTTGGTGACCCTGGAGCGATGGACGCCTTACCCTTGGTGACCCTGGAGCGATGGACGCCTTATCCTTGGTGACCCTGGAGCGATGGACGCCTTGCCCTTGATGACCCTGGAGCGATGGACGCCTTACCCTTGGTGACCCTGGAGCGATGGACGTCTTGCCCTTGATGACCCTGGAGCGATGGACGCCTTACCCTTGGTGACCCTGGAGCGATGGACGCCTTACCCTTGGTGACCCTGGAGCGATGGACGCCTTGCCCTTGATGACCCTGGAGCGATGGACGCCTTGCACTTGATGACCCTGGAGCGATGAACGCCTTGCCCTTGATGACCCTGGAGCGACGGACGCCTTACCCTTGGTGACCCTGGAGCGATGGACGCCTTACCCTTGGTGACCCTGGAGCGATGGACGCCTTACCCTTGGTGACCCTGGAGCGACGGACGCCTTACCCTTGATGACCCTGGAGCGACGGACGCCTTACCCTTGGTGACCCTGGAGCGATGGACCCCTTACCCTTGGTGACCCTGGAGCGATGGACATCTTACCCTTGGTGACCCTGGAGCGATGGACGCCTTACCCTTGGTGACCCTGGAGCGATGGACGCCTTACCCTTGGTGACCCTGGAGCGATGGACGCCTTACCCTTGGTGACCCTGGAGCGACGGACGCCTTACCCTTGATGACCCTGGAGCGATGGACGCCTTACCCTTGGTGACCCTGGAGCGATGGACGCCTTACCCTTGGTGACCCTGGAGCGATGGACGCCTTACCCTTGGTGACCCTGGAGCGATGGACGCCTTACCCTTGATGACCCTGGAGCGATGGACGCCTTACCCTTGATGACCCTGGAGCGATGGACGCCTTACCCTTGGTGACCCTGGAGCGATGGACGCCTTACCCTTGGTGACCCTGGAGCGATGGACGCCTTACCCTTGATGACCCTGGAGCGATGGACGTCTTGCCCTTGGTGACCCTGGAGCGATGGACGCCTTACCCTTGATGACCCTGGAGCGATGGACGCCTTACCCTTGGTGACCCTGGAGCGATGGACGCCTTACCCTTGGTGACCCTGGAGCGATGGACGCCTTACCCTTGATGACCCTGGAGCGATGGACGCCTTACCCTTGGTGACCCTGGAGCGATGGACGCCTTACCCTTGATGACCCTGGAGCGATGGACGCCTTACCCTTGATGACCCTGGAGCGATGGACGCCTTACCCTTGGTGACCCTGGAGCGATGGACGCCTTACCCTTGGTGACCCTGGAGCGACGGACGCCTTACCCTTGGTTACCCTGGAGCGATGGACATCTTACCCTTGGTGACCCTGGAGCGATGGACACCTTACCCTTGCTGACCCTGGAGCGACGGACGCCTTACCCTTGAGGACTCGGGAACTCTCGCGGATCTGTCTATCTTCCGCCCGGTCCATGGCAGCCAAGCTCTGCAGCAGCTCATGGTAAGACTTCAAGGCCAAATGCATCCTGGAAACACCACACGATCATCAGAATATTAATTATCAACAAACCTAAAACACGATATGCTCACTAGTCAACATAAAGCACGTCAGACGCTGACTACCCACCCACCTTCTAGACCAAACAATGGCTTCTTTCTTCTGACTCATCATCATCTCATGAAAGTTCTGCATGTTGGTCTGAATGTAGTGGAACGTCGGTATAGAGAGGGTCTCCCTGGAAAAAGAAGTAAATGTGATAATTCTTAATTCCGGCACTAGAAGTACCACACCTCAACCCCCACCCTCGCCATCACGACATTGGAAGTACCACACCTCACTCCCCCACCCTCGCCATCACGACATTGGAAGTACCACACCTCACTCCCCCACCCTCGCCATCACGACATTGGAAGTACCACACCTCACTCCCCCACCCTCGCCATCACGGCATTGGAAGTACCACACCTCATTCCAACACCCCCACCCTCGCCATCACGGCATTGGAAGTACCACACCTCAACACCCACCCTCGCCATCACGGCATTGGAAGTACCACACCTCAACACCCACCCTCGCCATCACGGCATTGGAAGTACCACACCTCAACCCCCACCCTCGCCATCACGACATTGGAAGTACCACACCTCAACCCCCACCCTCGCCATCACGGCATTGGAAGTACCACACCTCAACCCCCACCCTCGCCATCACGACATTGGAAGTACCACACCTCACTCCCCCACCCTCGCCCTCACGGCATTGGAAGTACCACACCTCATTCCAACACCCCCACCCTCGCCATCACGGCATTGGAAGTACCACACCTCAACCCCCACCCTCGCCATCACGGCATTGGAAGTACCACACCTCAATCACCTCCCCCCCCCACTCACCACCACCACCCTCGCCCTCACGGCATTGGAAGTACCACACCTCACTCCCCCACCCTCGCCCTCACGGCATTGGAAGTACCACACCTCATTCCAACACCCCCACCCTCGCCATCACGGCATTGGAAGTACCACACCTCAACCCCCACCCTCGCCATCACGGCATTGGAAGTACCACACCTCAATCACCTCCCCCCCCCACTCACCACCACCACCCTCGCCCTCACGGCATTGGAAGTACCACACCTCACTCCCCCACCCTCGCCCTCACGGCATTGGAAGTACCACACCTCATTCCAACACCCCCACCCTCGCCATCACGGCATTGGAAGTACCACACCTCAACCCCCACCCTCGCCATCACGGCATTGGAAGTACCACACCTCAATCACCTCCCCCCCCCACTCACCACCACCACCCTCGCCCTCACGGCATTGGAAGTACCACACCTCACTCCCCCACCCTCGCCATCACGGCATTGGAAGTACCACACCTCACTCCACCACCCTCGCCATCACGGCATTGGAAGTACCCCACCTCACTCCCCCACCCTCGCCCTCACGGCATTGGAAGTACCCCACCTCACTCACGCCCCCCCCCTCGCCATCACGGCATTGGAAGTACCACACCTCCCCCCCCCACCCTCGCCAACACGGCATTGGAAGTACCCCACCTCACTCACGCCCCCCCCCCCCCTCGCCATCACGGCATTGGAAGTACCCCACCTCACTCACGCCCCCCCTCCCCCTCGCCATCACGGCATTGGAAGTACCACACCTCACTCACGCCCCCCCCCCTCTCGCCATCACGGCATTGGAAGTACCACACCTGACTCCCCCACCCTCGCCCTCACGGCATTGAAAGTACCACACCTCACTCACCTCCCCCCCCCACGCCACCCTCGCCCTCACGGCATTCGAAGTACCACACCTCAATCACCTCCCCCCCCCCCCACCACCACCACCCTCGCCATTGGAAGTACCACACCTCATTCCAACACCCCCACCCTCGCCATCACGGCACTGGAAGTACCATACCTCACTCACCTCCCCCCCCCCCCCGCCACCCTCGCCCTCACGGCATTCGAAGTACCACACCTTAATCACCTCCCCCCCCCACCACCACCACCCTCGCCATCACGGCATTGGAAGTACCACACCTCACTCACCTTGCCCCCCACCCCGCCACCCTCGCCATCACGGCATTGGAAGTACCACACCTCACTCACCTCTTCCCCCCCCTCCTCCCACCCTCGCCCTCACGGCATTCGAACTACCACACCTCCCCGCCCCACCCTCGCCATCACGGCATTGGAAGTACCACACCTCCCCCCCCCCCCACTCTCGCCATCACGGCATTGGAAGTACCACACCTCCCCCCCCCCCCCCCACCCTCGCCATCACGGCATTGGAAGTACCACACCTCCCCCCCCACTCTCGCCATCACGGCATTGGAAGTACCACACCTCCCCCCCCCCACCCTCGCCATCACGGCATTGGAAGTACCACACCTCCCCCCCCCCACCCTCGCCATCACGGCATTGGAAGTACCACACCTCCCCCCCCCCACCCTCGCCATCACGGCATTGGAAGTACCACACCTCACTCACCTCCCTCTCCCCCCCCCCCACTCTCGCCATCACGGCATTGGAAGTACCACCCCTCCCCCCCCCCCACCCTCGCCATCACGGCATTGGAAGTACCACACCTCCCCCCCCCCCACCCTCGCCATCACGGCATTGGAAGTACCACCCCTCCCCCCCCCCACCCTCGCCATCACGGCATTGGAAGTACCACACCTCCCCCCCCCCCCACCCTCGCCATCACGGCATTGGAAGTACCACACCTCCCCCCCCACCCTCGCCATCACGACATTGGAAGTACCACACCTGCCCCCCCACCCTCGCCATTACGGCATTGGAAGTACCCCACACCTCACTCACCTCCTCCCCCCCCCCCCCACCCTCGCCATTACGGCATTGGAAGTACCACACCTCACTCACCTCCCCCCCCCCCCACTCTCGCCATCACGGTATTGGAAGTACCACACCTCACTCCACCACCCTCGCCATCACGGCATTGGAAGTACCACACCTCCCCCCCCACCCTCGCCATTACGGCATTGGAAGTACCACACCTCCCCCCCCCCACTCTCGCCATCACGGCATTGGAAGTACCACACCTCCCCCCCCACTCTCGCCATCACGGTATTGGAAGTACCACACCTCACTCACCTCCCTCCCCCCCCCACTCTCGCCATCACGGCATTGGAAGTACCACACCTCACTCACCTCCCTCCCCCCCCCCACCCTCGCCATCACGGCATTGGAAGTACCACACCTCCCCCCCCACCCTCGCCATCACGGCATTGGAAGTACCACACCTCACTCACCTCCCTCCCCCCCCCCCCACCCTCGCCATCACGGCATTGGAAGTACCACACCTCCCCCCCCCCCACCCTCGCCATTACGGCATTGGAAGTACCACACCTCACTCACCTCCCTCCCCCCCCACTCTCGCCATCACGGTATTGGAAGTACCACACCTCACTCCACCACCCTCGCCATCACGGCATTGGAAGTACCACACCTCAATCACCTCCCCCCCCCCCCCACCACCACCACCCTCGCCATCACGGCATTGGAAGTACCACACCTCACTCCACCACCCTCGCCATCACGGCATTGGAAGTACCACACCTCAATCACCTCCCCCCCCCACCACCACCACCCTCGCCATCACGGCATTGGAAGTACCACACCTCCCCCCCCCCACTCTCGCCATCACGGTATTGGAAGTACCACACCTCACTCCACCACCCTCGCCATCACGGCATTGGAAGTACCACACCTCCCCCCCCCCCCCACCCTCGCCATCACGGCATTGGAAGTACCACACCTCACTCCACCACCCTCGCCATCACGGCATTGGAAGTACCACACCTCACTCACCCCCACCCCTTCCCACCCCCACCCTCGCCATCACGGCATTGGAAGTACCACACCTCACTCACCCCCACCCCTCCCCACCCCCACCCTCGCCATCGCGGCATTGGAAGTACCACACCTCCCCCCCCCACCCTCGCCATCACGGCATTGGAAGTACCACACCTCCCGCCCCCCACCCTCGCCATTACGGCATTGGAAGTACCACACCTCACTCACCTCCCTCTCCACCCCCCCACTCTCGCCATCACGGTATTGGAAGTACCACACCTCACTCACCTCCCTCCCCCCCCCACCCTCGCCATCACGGCATTGGAAGTACCAC